>VNWX01001771.1:0-14095 GCA_009869905.1 Ceratophysella communis | reverse complement strand
AGACAATCCTCATCTCCTTCAATTATATCGTGGTCGTACGCGTCGACTTGCGGGCATACTGCTGAGTAGTTACTCTGCCGAACACCTTCCCAGCCTTTGTTAATTACCGGTGGCTGAAAGGGGTCAAATTATACATCACAGATTAACCTAATAATTTCTATAAAAAACATAAGTAGGTGCCAAAATTTAATTATGAACGTACTTCGAATCGCAATGATCCAACTGGAACTTGGGCGTATGGAATTCCTTTAAATTCGGAATACTCTCGTTGAGTCCATGCTGACTTGTCCAATGTACTCTGAACTTTGCCTAATTTTGTTGCAACAATGTAATTATCTTTTTTGCCGTAGGAAAGTATTATAAAAGAAAATAATAACAAAACAATTGCTAAAAATTTAGTTGAGAAATTGTGGCTATTCGTAGCCATTATGGAAAATCCGATGAGGTCAAATGATGAAGCCTATACGAGACTGAATACAAAATAGGATTTTAAATTGGCACATCTACTAGTAGGTATAGCTACGAACTAGGATAAACTTCTAATCTATTTGAATACCACCTGATAGCGATAGCATAGAGTAGGCAACTGTCAATCATTATTTAACGCATTTGTTATCCCTGCACTAATCCCGTCCTGATAACATAAAATGCCTCCGTGTCGCGATTTTCCTTATAAAGGGGGCTCAGGCACCCTCAGCACATCCTCCTGACGCCCTTTGACCGATATACCTATCTTCATAAATTAAATAAAATAGTTTAATTAAAAATTGTCGTCGTAGATGCTTTGATTTATAAGGGCTTCTTTAAGTTTCAAGGGCTGGTCGTCTCTCGTCTCTCAAGGCTTGGCCAAAAAAAATTAGGGTTCCGAAATTTCTGTAAAGCACGCAGTTTCCAGATGACATGGGGTAGTGGGGTTCGTAATTTTGAATTCTAGTAGCATTTAGATTTAAGGCCAAAAAATACGCGATCTCTTATCAAATCACCAAAATGAAAACTTGCTTGTTTTAATCATGTATTAGCCTGGGGCTCATTCTCACAACACAACTTCAACATAAAACGGCAGAAAATTGAGTAACAAATTTTTTGACCGTTGCGCATATCTATAAATATGTATAAAACTCTTGATGTCCATATCTTAAAATTAGTTGGAGTTTGTAGTACGGTTGAACCCGGTCATTCATTTGATAATTCATACAGCCAGGTCATTTCGTAACATTAATTTTTATTATCGGTGAATACCGAATCAGATCCAGGTATAAGTTATTCAGCACTAGAACAGAGACGTCAGACGTATAATCAAATTAGGAGTTAGGTTATTTTATTAGGAGTTGATAAAGTTTGACACAATAGTGCATCGAGGAGAGTTGACAATTCATTGCACTCTAGTCCTAGTCTAGATTTTAGAAGACCAGGAAGAAGATAGGGGACCGACCGCCCGACGGGGTGTTTTAGCGCGCGGGGATGAAGCAAACCAAAAAGTTGAACCACTGCATTTGCCAGTTCTCGATTCGTGAATCGTGAAACGAGTGAGGGTTTTACGCATTCATTGCGCAGATGCCAGAAGAGGAGGCTGACTGACGTTCTTCTGGCACAGTCAACAGTAACTTTTTCCGGAGCATTGAAGGTGTACAGTGTAGGTCACAGTCAACAGCAGGGGCAGGAGGTCATCCTCTTTGGTGCCATGGCCCGAATGGTAAACATGTTCATCATGTCTCCTGATAATGGTGCTCATCCGGCGACTGTCAATGGCGGCGTAGACGATACCGTAAGTTTAATACACACACTAAACATCAATAAGGCAATAGTGAACAATACGGTCAACGGTTCTTGACTTGAGGTGTAGTTGTATGTTGTATTATTATTATGCATTTTGTGTGACACATTTGACATTATGCATTTGTTAAAATTGCTCAGCATCAGCATTATACTATCGTTATCTCAACAATCGTGTAAGTTCAAAGTTGGCCTGAAATGTAGTTTGAAGTCTCGAGAAGCCGAGTGCCTGTCTAGTTTGTAATTGTTAACCAAAATAACTTGGAATTAACAACATACCTAATATAAATTTGACTTAGACATTATAGCTTGCTTGCCTATCAACTAGAAGATGCTGGACTTGCTTTAAGATTTCATTCTCCTCTTCCTCTCCTCTTGTAAACTTTTATCTAATTCTGAGACGAGGAACTCCTGAATCAGCAAGGTTTAAATATCAATGCTACGTCTACAAACACAAGACACAAAGCAAAATCCACGCTGCTCGGTCACGTACAAATTTGTTCCAGTGTCTTGTGTGAACAGGCGCCAGTCGACCATTCCATCAGTTTTTATTTAAAAACTAATTAGTTTCGGATAAATATTTTGGTCGGGTTCATTATGTTATTTGCTATTAGTTCTTACTGAATTGAAGACTATTTTTTCATTTGTGGCTTGCTTTATTTCAACTGAGCTTTGAGTTGAGCTTATGATTATATCAGGTTTTTATTTTTAAAGGCATAAATTTTGAGTCCGTTAGGTTTGACCCGCCTGCTTGGAATAAATTCGTGTTTATTGAAAAACATAACCAGAACCAGGGCCTTGAGTTCTAGCTGTAGTAAAACAGCTGGATTTAAATGACTTATTTCATTTATTGTGGGTTTTAATCTTTGATTGGACAGATACATGATCAGTTATTCATGCCTCGTAACTTGTCTCCTTCGGATGAAATCCAGCGACTGTTGACAACATACGATTTCTGGGTAAAAGGCAGAGAAAGTCGAGATGCTCTTGATGTTCTGAAAATCCTAACTGCGCGTGTGATTCGACAAAGAGCCCCTACCCTCTATGCCTGGATGAATCTTCGACCACTAATTCAAGAAAAGTACGTAACAAGTCACTCAAATATTTCCATATTTAAAAATGAATTTTGTTTATCTATTGGCAAGTTTATGTTTATTTTTAGCATAAAATTATGGATTATGGGCTGCATAAGTGGATTTGCAGCAATAGACTCCGAAATGACGGCCTTAGCCACAGTTGTGTTGACGGACTTTACGGAGGAGAGTACAGAATCACACTTTGATGATATGAAGTTCATGCAGATTTTGAATAAATTCATGAATGAGAATCCGAGACGGCAATTGGTATGTTAAGATTTAGTAAGTTAGGAAGGTATACATAGAAGGAATATGTTGATTGTCAAACACATTTTTACCAATTTGATTGCCAATGCACGATGCACGTATACTAGTCTTGAATCCTGAATACTATTCAGGAAACGATACTATTCAGTGAATGGTGCCGTAATTTAATATTTAGTATTCATGGTGTGTTTATGTTTATGTGCATATCACTAAAATATGACTGATTTTGAATTTTTCAGCAAGCCATAAGGATGTATAGCATTTACGTTGGGACATGTGGTCAGCAAGGCCCTGGAGATCTGGAATTTGTAGTTCATTGGCTACATGATGTCTTAGCGGACAATCTCATCCGAGCTAATACTCAAATGGAAGTACAATCACAATGTGAGGCAATTGCATTGATTGTACTTGTCATTTCCAAGTTTGATCCTGCTGAGAAGGTAAATTCCCCAAAATGCGATGCACCGCGT
Source organism: Ceratophysella communis (assembly GCA_009869905.1). NCBI lineage: Eukaryota > Metazoa > Arthropoda > Collembola > Poduromorpha > Hypogastruridae > Ceratophysella > Ceratophysella communis. The sequence continues at coordinate 10,509 of VNWX01001771.1, read as the reverse complement.
TATTCCTATTCTGTATTCGTTAATACTCATCACTTTTTGGTACTGACCATGTTTATTCAGGTAAAAGATTGTGGGATTCTTGAGATGATTTCCAAATTGTTGGACTCTGTTGATCGCCGTTTGCACGAGGATTTGATTATTGAGATCTGTAACTTCACTCAATTTGCAATTGTCAAGTTTGATGATTCATTCGACACTCGTTGTTGCCCAATATTTCACAAGCTGGCTGGCTTCATTCTATCAAAGTCCGTCTCACAAAAGTTGGCGATTAACTGCGCCAATGCTGTCGCTGAAGGATTTACATCGCCAAGCCGCTCACAAGACGTAAGCAACTAATACTTAGCCAATTCTTGCAAACCTGCGGCATAAGAACATTTAATCGAAATCGATATTACAACTTTTTCGATTTACGCAGATGATGGGGAACATTGGTCAGAGAATAATAAAAGCAGTGCTCGCTCTTCTCATGAAAGGATTACAAATCACTCGGGAAAAGGGGGATTCTCAAATCTATGATGAAATTTGTAACGGACGCAATCCTTATCTGGATGCAGGACTCCGACTGATTCTTAAGATCGTTTGTCAACTCGACACACACTACGATCTTCTTAATGGACTGGTATGGTTATTGTTCAAAGCTCTTTTTCGCTTTTTTGGGGGACCTTTGTCGGTTTTGTTTCGGTTCTCGCTTTTTTGGTAGTAAATTCAATTTCTGGGTCGTCTAATTTTTACTTTCAACGTCTTTTGTAAAATAGCGATTAGAAGAACTAAGCTTCCGGTAATCCAAATTAATAGATTATTTAATGTTTAATTTACCTGTCTTATCTCTTGTTTTAGGATCTCCTCTATAAAATTAAATTAGACCGGGACAAGGCCGGCCATATTATCGTAGGACCTTCAAAGCTGGAACAAACTGATCCATTGAGTTACAAAAATGCTCTTCTCATGTTCACCGCTCAGTGTATAAAACCAGCACTTGTGCACATCAGAGAAAATCCCTTTGTTTTTTCGCTCATTATGTCTAAAATATTTGAAGATATTGTGAAATGCGATGAACTCTCGAAATCCTGCAGCAGATATGCTCTGTTTGAAATTCTCTACGAGGCCCAAGTAAGTTTCTTGTTCGAATGACCAACTTGAACACTTTCCCAAGCTTAAGAAACACGTACTTTCTTATTTATTAGAATGAAGACTTCATGAAAACCTACATTAAAGACATTTTGAATGAATTGAATACTGCTTTTTTGGATTTGCTCAACGAGGCTCAACTTTGCAGGCCATATTCTCTCTTTACCTTCGACCGAATGCTAACTGTTCTTAGAGTTATTTCTAAAACTCCGGAATTCAAGAAGCAGTTCACGGACTTCTTGTTTATGTTTGGAGATCGGTTTATTCGTCGGAGTCCTCCACCTACTGCCGCGGTATCTGTAATTTCCTTGAGAGTCTTCACAAATCTAGGTAGGCTTTGTTTTGGTGTTAATATTCTACATTTATAATGGTACCTACTAGAATTTTTGAAGTGCCGTCGCTTTTTGCATATTTTGCATTACAACATTGAGCACAGCTCTTAAATCGCTCATTATATTTTTTTTTTCAAGTTTACGCCAAGACAGATGCTGACCAATCGGTGGACTATATTCCGGTAACAAGATTTCTGGATCGTTTTAAAATCGACAGTATGTTGGACCACGGGGTACAAGTTGCAATTTATACCTTTGGTAAGTTCTCCATTAGGCTTCGTGGTATTTCTGGTTTAAAATAAAACGCGTTTGCGCCTTTGCGCTCTTTCGGTTTAAACCATTCAATGCTCTGACTACCCTCTTTTTAATGCAATTTATTCTGCTGTTCTTGTTATTTTATTTAGAATTGTTGGAAGCTTTAACAAGAACCATGGCAGAGCTCTGTGTTTCTCGAATCACACTGTATTATTCTTGGGCTTCTGAGGCATTGAATTTTGGCTATCCTGAACTGCGAAAAGCTGTCTATAGCTGGTTTGGGCGTCTGAATGACGAGCTAATCGGACTGATTGAAGAATCCCCATACTGTATGATTGTGGTGAAAATGACTGATACGCTGCAGGATGAGGCTGAAACCATCCTACCGGATTCTGGCATCTTTGGAACACCACCACCGCGGGATACTCGAGCTTCCAGCACATCATCAGATGGAGATCTGAGTAACTGCGTTTTACATCCCACCAATTTCGTTAATTAGATTTGGCAACTCTTGATGTTTACACAGTCGAAGCGGCGCGTGTAATGTGATCGTGTTCTTAAAAATCGATTTTTGATATTTCCAATTTCTCGCTGATTGGTTCGCCAAAAATGTGACATAGCTCTACTTAAAGCAGTGAACAAGCTTTTTATAAAGCTTTTTGACTTATGTGAGCTAGTCTGTTGCCAAAAATATCCATAAACAATGCACATCGTCGCAATTGATTCTGATTTTCAAATGTTTAAGTAAGCCTAAGAATTGAGCTTGAGTTGCGAACACGGCAAAACTCTCAGCCGTGAATGATGTGACTGTACGAAATTGGTGGGCTATAAAATACAATTGTGGAAATAGTAAGACGTGTGGACGGTATGGAAATCGATTCTGACGGTTTAGAATTCCACAATTTGGAAGCCATCGTTCTGGACTCTTTGGATGAAGTTATGCCATTCGAAGGGCAATCCAATTGGAACCGAAATTCGAAAAACTCCGCCCTCAAACACGCGGAAATAATTGAGAAAACTCAAATCGTCGAAACTCTGCTGGAATGTGCGAATAACATTGGGTAAAAGATACATGTTTTATTACAAATAGGATCGATAGGAAACTCTTAACTTAAACTATAACTTAAAACGTGTTTTGGCAGACAAGGCAGAGACTGGGTCGACCGATATGCATTTGCTATCATGACTGGTCTTTCAGCCACGACGACATCGGAATCGAAGGACTTGCAAGTTGCTGCTATCGAGGCTATTAAAGAATGGGCCATTTACATCGATTCAATATGCGAACCCAGTACGCCTACTTCCGACTTCACAAACATATTCAATCTGCTCTTCGCTACTGTAGCCCGGATCATCCATACAACCTGCGACCTTCCGAATCAACCGTTCAGACTCGTTGAAGCGATTTTCGAATGTACCGCATCAGTACTCTTGGTATATAGAGCGAAATTCCTCGATTTCGATCCGGATATCAAGGAAAATTTGAGACGCTTACTGAGATCAACTTTTGAAGAACTTGTGAGTGACTGGCGTGAACTTTGATATTGTAAAGTTTAATTTTAATTTTAAATATCAAGTCTTTTTAACATGTAACAGGATCGAAGTCTCGGTGTACACGATGTGCCTGCATACAGAACTATTGACTCATTTGCCTCAATTGATAATTGCGTGGACAGTGCTATAAGTTGTTTCGAAGCACTTGGATATTGTATTCCTAACACCGAATTCGAGATTTTGTTTGGCGATATCATTGAGATATTTATTGTAGGCATTCAGGTGGGCAAGTTAATCATTGCTATAAAACCTTAAGTAACTCTAGAGGGTTTAGCACTTTTGAAATACTCTATAGGGATATGGTGAATTTGTATACCTTTTGACACTTTTGGGAAAGAAGACAATGACTGCTTTTATCGGAGCGTCGATGAAACATTTGAAAAACAACCTTGCTACTGGTCACGTTGGCATCTTTCAAATGTTTTTGCACAGATGTGTTTCAGATGAAGAACCATGCGTTCGAAGTAACGCAGTCTATGCTTTGGGAGAAATGCTACAACATTGTCAGGAGCGGGCTGCCGAGTAAGTATAATATTTATGATAATAATTGATATTTAGCAATAACCAATATCTGACTAGATGACTCCTAGCGGCCTTAGATTCAATCAACCTTGCAAATTCCGAATTCGACATGGTCGAGATTTTTATTGTAGTTGGTTAGTATAATTGTAACAATCGTTTTTATATGCTGCGAACTGCGAATAAGATGGAGTGCGCTTTCTGGTAAGTACGTCTTGAATGTGTCCCTGTTGAGCGACCTGGTCGTTGTTTCTGTTATAGCTCGATTTGTCATGTTTGGTACTCTTTTCGAAATTGTGCTACTGATTGTGAGTCGCGTAATAATGTTTTCAGTGTGACTTTGGTGGTATATTTATGTCGTTTTCAATATTGTTTGCAAATAGCTTGTCCTAAACGTCCTATTTGTATTTGTGTTATTCCCGCTTCTAGTCACTTTGATGCCATTTTGTGTGGATTGCTGAGCCGAGTTGGGAATGAAAATCATCCACATACTAAAGATAATTTGGTTGCGGCTTTGTCAAAAATTCTTCCTGCTTATTTTTGGTTTATGACACCTGCAGATGTGAGCATTGTTTTGAGTTTATTTTTGTTTATTTGCCAGAACTATACTTGGCATTGGTAATAATAATTCTTGTAATTGTGATGAATTATAGGTCCTGCCTGTAATTTTTGACAATTTGCCATTACGAGTCGACATGATGGAGCATGATTCTGTATTTCACTGTCTTCTCTTTCTTATTGAGAATAACTTTGATTTATTGCATGGATATATGAAACAAATTCGTACTGCTGCACACTTTGTCCTGGAGAACGCTCATAGTTTGGATAATGGTGGAAAATGCTTGAAATCTGGTGAGTCCATTCGGGTTAAATCGTCGAATTAATTGCCTACTAAACATGTAACCGATACAGTTTTAAAAGTAATTTAATTTTTTTAAATTCAGTTTTAGCTTATTAAAATTAATTAGAGATTAGAATCAGAATGCAAATGCAAGTTTCTAAATGACCCGCTTTTTTGTGTATTACAGAAAACATTCTTCAACAAGCTAAAACTATTCTTGAAAAAATTGGACATGAATTTATCACTCAGGAGGAGTTAGCTGCTTTGGAAGAACAAGTGAACTTGAACCAGGGTTACTAAATCATTGACAACCAAATTCCAATCAGCGTACTAAATTATGATATAATTGAATTTGGGCACTAATTTAATAGTTACTACTATTTCCTATTGTTACGCAACTTAATTACTAAAAACATTCTTCATTTCTATTATTTGTTGAACGAGACTTACTTACTATTAGTTTCGTAAGTATAATATTTATTCTATCCCACTCTTCATTTGTTGCCGGAAGTGCCTATTCTGGTTTAACTCTTACTCTTACTCGACTAGAATAGCTTTAAATATTCTAGTCCTACAATTAATTGGATTCCATTCCCTTGTTAGATAGTTTATATATTCTAAAAATATATATTTTAATTCACTGATTGAGCTGAAGTTACCGTAATAGCTGAGAATAAAATTAGAAGTTTAATGCATTTGGTATTTGCGTATGCAGTTTGTATTTTCTACGTTTGAGGCAAGCTTTGTCTAGATTTAAATCCTACCTGCTTATTACCTATTATTTAGAAGTATTGCGCGTCCAGAGTCAAGAGGAAACTAAAGAACTTATTATAATTAATGAATTGATTAGTCTTTTCAGCAAGGTCATAGATCATTCTGAATTGACCGTGGATTCATACCTTAAGTTGCTAAACGATTTCCACGTGTCATGGAAAAGTCTAGTCATTTTTATTTAACCAGTATTTCGTCATATTTGCTGATTTTTTCTCCGTATACATAGCTTAAAACACGCGAGTAAGGATTAGTGTGCAATATTACAGTGGAGTGAAAATCGATAGAGGAACATCATTTTCATTAACTATTTAGAATAGCATGACGGCAAAGTGAAGGTCTGGATCGATCCATCGATTTACATTTCTGAGAAATGTAAATCGTAATGTATGATGGATGAATCAAATATATGGCAAATTCGGTCTTATCAGGACAGAGGGGTGGATCAGAAAACTGTCTTAACCGTGCTGGCAATCGCTTTGTTCCCCGTCTTCCTTAGAAAATCCTTTAAAATTTCAACAACAAAAAAAGAATTTCAAAATTACCTAAAAACTGAGCCCAAGTTGAACAGTTTTCGTTATAACAATTTTAAATTCATCGGATTTTTTTTATATATGTAAAAGTACACTACAAAGAACATTTTTATGCTAAAAGGGAGTAAATGTGCCCGAGTTTCACTATTAATAAGAGCCGGCTTAAATCGGGTTTTCGGTAACCACCCTTGGCCGAAATCTATTCATTTTTCACAACATTGCTAAACTTCAGGGTCGCCTTTCTGCGTCCGGTTTTTTACAACTCTTACCAGGCTTTTCACAACTCACAACACCTTCGCTATTCGGTGTTTTTGCCTGATGTTGGCTTGTCCTGTTATTTCACGTATGGTATCGGTATCTCTACTGTTAAGCAGCATTACTCAAAGTCATCATCATCATTCGTCGTTCACACGCATTGATATCTGCCGAATTTTGAATTCAACACTAATCTGAACTGAACCGAAGTACCTGCCGCGAAAGGGTTTTAAGAGTATTTTTGGTAATCGATTTGAAGTATTTATTTTCTAGATTTAAGACTCATTGATTATGATAAGGAATAATATATGTACGCGAACCGACTTTTATTGAGCCGCTTCATCATAAATGGTTAATACCTAATACACTTGTCTAATAATTGTGATCTACAGGTACCATTCTCAAGAACGGATGAAAGCATAAATTTGGCTCCTCAAAATATGGCTATGGGTGCAACAGAGCTGACAGTCAAGGGTCAAAAGTCCCGAGACCTGGACGCTTGCCTCCGCCAAGCTATTCTTGGTTTGAGCTCTACTGATGAGGACACCTTGTCTGGAAATGCCTCAATATTCAGCATCCCGAATAAGTCAACGGCTCAGACCAATAAGACGCTCACCATGCTGACAACCCTAACACCGGCCAAATTGGTGGCTGAAGATGCTTCGAATCCCAGCACGCCTTGGGGCTTTCTGCCGGCGGACAAGTCGCCAATAATCCCGCTGCGCAAAGAATGCTGGACACCTGAATCCAAAAAGAAGCCTAATAAAGTTAGCACTGGATTCGGCATGCCAAGATGGCCTTCTTCGACTTGGTCACGACTTCGATCCAATTCTGAATGCAAGACAGTGGTAAAGGAGTCCTGGGTATCCAAACAGAGAACCACAATGGTTTTCTTGGCCGGCTTTTTCAGTGGCTGCATTGTCACCATTATAACGTTCGTCATTGTCATTTCTGTTGCTTCATCTGGTATGAAGGAATATGATTCGGACGACATGGCCGAGTCTTATTTACCACCGAATGCTGCTCCGTGGATTGCAGTTGGACGGAACAAGTAAGTTACATGCCCTCGCTGAAAAGCTCCTATAATTCTGACCCGAATATTTCAATACCCACTTAAAAATTTCCCCAATTATTCGATCGATTCTGCCTTTCGTTCCAGTTCACATAATGTATGAACTTATTAAATTTTTATTTCCTATATATATTATAAATTTACAGCAATGGGTCCAGCCCAAACCCTCAAGCGTCTACTCAGAATTTCAATAATCAGACCGGAATTCGATATCCTGCAAATAGTAATTCAGATGGTCGGGTAAGTCCTTGAAGAATAAACAATATAGGATTCAGTACCGTGAAACAACATAGAAATATGTAATCATATCTTACAGAATAACTTATTGGAACTGTTTCTTAAAATTTAGCATACCATTGCACCAGGAGTAGCATCTACTGTTCGACCCGAAACACAGGCTGGTGTGACCACAATCCTTGTCGAACCTGGAGTACAACTGACCACGCTGCATACTCCCGTTGTTTCCACTGGTACTAGCACGAATAAACCTATCAACGAGAACGAGACCGAGGCGACCCCTTCGATTACCACTACAGAACAGCCATCCGGTTCCAAATCGGATAAAACGATAGTTGGCTATGATGAAGAGAGCATAACAGCTGAATCTTCTGGATCCGATAAGCGCACTACTGCTACTACTGGTGAAGCACACTCTCAGTATGAAACCCACGATGCGAACTCGAATACGGGGACAAGCGAAACGTCAACAACAAAATCCGTACCACTGATTACCACGGAAGCCCCAATAGTATCAACCAGGGTATACGAAACGCCAACCGGCTCCGCAAAACTCAACGTGACGTCAGAATACCTTGGATCTGATCAGACCACTGCAACCATACTAGTTGCTGACCAGAAATCCGGTTACCACACGTCGACCCAAAGCCAGGCTCTAACGACGAAGCTACCACTGTTGGATAGCGGAGACGCGATCGTGACAACGACAACACCAGAAATAGTAACGAAGTTGCCATCTTCAGTGTCCACGTCGAGTTCAACGACTTCGTTGGCTCCGCCTGCACGAAATAAAAATGGTACAGGGAATACTGATTCCACTACTGCGACCACCGAACGAAGCACAATAACCAACCCGTCACGGCAGCTGAATGATGATGTGGTCACAAACTCCGCTAGAAAATCTACAGTCAACTTCGGAACTACACCTGCATCTTCGGCACAGACAGCAGCCCCCGCGGGTGGTGGTCGCAGAAGAAGTTCGAGAAATGTTGGCCAAGGCTATGACGACCAGGAAAATTCCGTCTCGGCGGATAGACCTCAGAACCGAAATCGTTCCACCACTACTGTCGCCCGCACTCCAAAGAAAAGAAGAAGCTGGTGGACGAGATTCATTCATGCTGTCAGGCAAACTTTGGAAAAAATAAACCCATTTTAAAGTTCCGAAAGGGTGTCACCCTTACCTCGGGATTTCAACTGCATATTTAATTGTCTACTTGAATAAATGTTATATTATAATCAGTCATAAATGTACATATAATTTACGTTAAAAAAATCCCATATCCCACTAACGTATTAAAGTTAACCTCACAGAAAATCCTGGGACTTAACAAATGTGCTTTATTGGATTCGAGTTGGCCTACATGTTTCAAAATCTTGTTAAAAACATATTTGAAGAGTAGTCTAGCTTCTCGTTCCGGTTATTTTATTGGTGCTAGAAACTAGCATCCCTTGTAAACTGTAAATATTTTAACATGCAGAGCATTCTGAATGCAGGTGATCAAATTCACTCGTATATTAATAGAATGAAATTGCGACCTTAAAACAATTATACACGTTAACACATAAATAGTACTTGTGGAAACACATAGCTATATTTTATTTTATTTTAGCTTGGAAACTCCGGGGAGACCCAGACCACCTACCCCTAAACAAGTTTATCCGATTTTGTAATGCTAATAAAAATGACCTCTATGAACCGGACCTCCTGACCTGTACATAGTTTTCTTGGTTCAGTAACTACAGTATTTCAAAATATAATTTGCATTAATTAGCGAGACGAGTCGATAGACACTGTACTCACCTTTGTTTTGCCAATGCAGAAGTCTGAAGGATGCCGTGCAAAAAACTAGCATGTGAACAACCCTTGTTTTGACCATAAGCGTATCCATGAATTTTTAAGCCAAGATTTTTCGGAATTCCATGTCCCCTACAACAACGATATGTAACAAGGAATGCTCTTTGAACGAATTGCTAAATACATTATTTGAATTAAAGGAAGGGTTTGAGACTAAAAACGTATGACTTGTGTCCGAGAGTAAGCTATCGAGAAGTGGAAGCATTTCGAGGTTACTGATTCTGATGGTAATAATAGTTATGTTCGTAGTTATAGACTGGAAATTCTATCATTCATTCTAGGGTGGACAGCATTGAATATATACTGTAGTCTCGAGAAGCTCGTGTTTTTATTGATGTAAGTACAAACTGAATAAAATTCATTGATTTTATTTAACTTTTATTCATGAATTTGTTCGGCTTCAACAGGAAATCAAATGGTAATTGCAAACTAAAATCAGAAGTGTGACTAAAAAGGAATATAAAACAATAAAATAAATGAAATCCGATGAGTCAGTGCTGAGTTTCGACCTGAAAAAAAAAAGAAGCAAAGCATAAATTTCTTATTTAGAGCAAAACATGCCATTCGAAGATGGCCGGTAATTGACGAAATGTCATTTCTAATTGATTCATGTAACCCAAACTAAGCAATTAACTAATTTTTTCTTATAATCTAATACAATGACTTCCAAGTAATTATGTAATCCTCTTTTGTAATTGATTGGGCTTCGGCCATGTCAATAAACTCATTATTATTATTATTATTGATTCATGTAAATTTTTTGTAATATCTTTTTTAGTAAGTAATTAAAATGCATAATATGTATTTCCTGCTGCGATGGCGCGCGGCGCGTTACCTATTAGTTCGAAACTCAAAGCTTCAACATTCGATTTCCATCAAATTGCATATACGGAACATACAGTCAGGCGCGTAGCCAGGATTAGGTTTCAGGGAGGGTTTTGAAATTTTCTTCAAGAATCTGTTTTTGCTATTTTCGTTTTCACGATTTTGAAATGAATTTTTGCATGAATTAAGGACGAAAAGGTTGAAAATTGTGGAAAATATGACCTCAGAAGCGCCGCAGGCGCGATTTTTAGACGTTTTGTACGAAAGTATTGCATTTTCGAAGCGATTTTCTTGTTTTTGAACACATTTGCTGTCCTAAAAATGTACATGTT
>VNWX01001770.1:0-14102 GCA_009869905.1 Ceratophysella communis | reverse complement strand
AGACATCATGAATCCTTACTCGTCATATCGTCTGACAATGAAATCCATTTAGGTCCAATCTGCATAAAAGGAATTGTGTATTTACCGTATTTACACCTTAGAGTGCAAATAGTAAAACCGGACGAAGGAACACTCCATCCCTAGTCATGTTTAATTTGTAAAGCAAGCGCAAGTATCATATTCCTTTCCCCAAGGTGCGATCTGCGATGTAATTTTTCTCAAATGAACGTATCGAAAATCTGAATTTTGGCGACGGATTTTAACGGAACGCCAGATTCAATGGAGCTTCGCTTGGCTTGGCTGCGCAGGAATATTCATCTTATCTGAAGTGATCTTTTGTTGAATGAAAAACACCTTTTTCAAGTTATTTCACTTTTTGCAGTAATCTTAGCCATTCTTCAAGGAGACGCGTAATGCGATCTTTTGTCACACCGCAAAAATGTTAACACGTTATATAATGATGGCAGGCGAGTATAAATTGTCTGAGTTTGACGCATAAGGTTCCGGAATCTTAACTTATATCGCCAAATGAGGTATCCGCTTCTACCAGTATCCAATTTCTCGGCTTAACTCTAAAGGTTGACGCCTTGGTAGATTTAAACCGCTAAACGCGTCTTATCGTATACGTCAAAATACAGCATATCCATCCGTAATTTAATCCAATAGCGGTTTGTGTATGTTCTGTGGATTCAACATTGAATTTAGTATGAAAGCTTTCAAGGCTAGTTTCTCTATTCCCCTTGAATTATCATGCACAATATACGGTGATGTAAACCCAAGCCTAAGAACGGTCAAAGTTTCGAAGCTTTTAACTATTCAGTACCGCGTTGAATGACCTTATTACCCAGGATTAAGACTAGCCACGCGCTGCATAGTGTGTTGCGTGCGGTGGCGGCGAGGCGGTTCACATTTCCAAAGAAAGTGCGACATTTTTATTACATCGATTATCAAAGAACAAGAAAAATATGATAAATAGCCCTCGGTTGGTCGTATATTCTATGCATGAGAAGATCGAGGGTGAGGCGGTAAACAGTTATGTGATAATAATGATGTGAAATATTCATGATTTTGCCGCCTTTGAAAACACAGACATCTGGCCCCTAAAGCTAAATCCAATTCAGCCAAAGTTGGAAACTAAATTCAGACACCTATCAAAATAATACTTTTAGAAATGAGCAAGGCAAGTCAGCTTTTGTTCGGCTAATCGGATTTAAGCATAAAGGATTAAGGTGCACAATAGAAAATATTATGAACTCTCTTTTGAGAATCCAAATGTTTTCATATGGCACACTGGTAATAGGATATGCATAAATACCCCATAAGTGACATCACAAAGGGTGTCCTAGAGACTCAGAAATTTTCTCCCGTTTTAAAATCTTAATCCCGACCATATGCAGAGATAGAGAGCTGACCACCAGGGTTGACAAAACTCATGCGTCTCGAGACATTTGGACACTCTGAAACAAACGGTACACGCTTATTGCGTTATCTTATGTCTCGTGGTCTGCTGTTTAAATTATGAACTGAAGTGTTTTATGACTTTGTCTTACATTGAACTTGGGCAGTGGGTAAGCTTTAAGCTTGTTAACCTCCGACCTCATATTGAGTCCTCTGTGTCACAGTCCACCAGGACATTTGCATTCATAGCGTGTTTTCACAGCTTGAGACTGGAAGAAAAGCACAAAAGAACGTAGCGGGTTCTTAAGAGTTTATGGACAATCAATTATTATGCAACTTTTGTGTTTTGTATTATATTCCATATTCCATATAGAGTGCATCCTGCAACTGTGTTTTTTGGATGAAAAATAAATTACACATTGAGTAATTTATGCATTGTACTTGTTTATGTTCTCAAGAGTACGTCACGAACCGACAAACTCAACCGCATTCTTTGTTTGTGTTCCTCGTTAACGTTAAGTCTGTGAACAAAAAGTTTTGATTAAATTAAATGTATTGAGGTCAAGTACTTAGCATTTTCATTGAATGTCCAAAATGTCCACGGAAAGAGGAGCCGGTTTCTTGGTGTTGAATTTTAATTGTGTAACCGAATAGGTTCAAGTTTACGCCTCAGTTTTCTACACACGTGCGTGCTGCTACATGAAATTCAATTATTATTGTTGTTGAAAAGCATGTTATAATTTGTTTTCTCGTTTTTAAATCTCGTTTTCCGGCTTTTCACAAGTCGTGGCGTTTTGATGGCGTGGACGTAGTTTGACACTAATTCGCTAGCTTCCCAGGTGTGCTCAGGTCCAAATTAGTGAAATTCCTTGACGTTTGTTTTTCTCTGACTGTGAAGTCATACCTATTGTATTTCCAGTGCATTCTTGGTATCAAACTGTGGTGGGTAGGGAGACGAATGTCAGAGTTTCTTGAAGGCTTGAATGAAAGAACACGGAGTAGGAGTACTTGCAGCCTGTCCCGATTTATGATGGATTTCATTTTTTATTATTACAATTTTAAATTCCTTTCTCCAGCCTCACCTTAATAGCGCGTAAATGAGAGACCTCCGGTTGAGATTTCATTCTGACCACCTTGAACTTCGCTGTCAAGATCAATTAAGTTCTACATAAAAATTCATCTGATGCGTCGGTCTCTTCATTGTTGTTATTTGTCCGCGCATGTCGTGTGTAGGCCAGACTCTGAAGCGGCATTTGCTTTAGATAATTAAAAGTTTCGGGTTACGGATTTAAGCACCAAATCTACATGCAACCGGTGAGAATCTAGCATGCAAACAGCCTGGACCTGACAATTTGAATGGAAATTCCAGACCCAGTTTACATAAAGGTTTCAATCCTTGTGACATAAGAGTTTCATGTAAACGTAACTTGTAGGTCAAATAAACACAATGAGTGAACTGGAATCCCTAACTCTGCCCTGAGGATTTCCAATGCTTTACATGAATGAAACAAGGTCCGAATGAATATTTGTGCAGTCCACAAGGTCTAGGAAAATTCTTATGCTATGTAACGACCTGAAGTACCTGCAGTTTTTTCAGGAAGATACCTTAGTATGTACTTACATAAATACCAGAGTTGCCCCTCTTTGACCGGTAAAATAAGCTTTGTCGTGTTATGATTGTCCTTAGGAATGGCAGGTACACAGCAAAGCTTGAAATGTCAATTGTCGTCGACACAGATCTTCAGCGGAGATTCGGTTACCTTTTGTTCCCTAACGGAAGAAGAGCCTGATTTAGGGTTTTCAGTTTGACTTGACGAGTCAATAGCTGATCATCCTGATTCTGTCTTCAGCTTCTCCGAAATCAATTTATCATTCACGGAGTGAATCATGATAATCCTAGGTCGTGCATTCGAAACCATGATGGACCTTTTCAATAATTGTCTTCACCATTTGAACCAGGGCTTATAAAAATCATGATTTTTTCGAAAAAATCAAAAAAATCGATTTATTTGATATATATCCGATTTTTTTGATTTTATTGATTTTTTCGAAAAAATCAAAAAAATCAAGGTTTTTGGACACTTTTTGCTAAAAACTCATTTTTGTATAAAAAGATTAAAAATTTTCCATCAGAAAATTAAGGAAAAAATCAAAAAAATTTAAAAAATCGTGATTTTTAACAAAAATTGAAAAAATCGATTATTTGGATTTTTTCAATGAAAAAATCATGATTTTTTTGATTTTTTCGATTTTTTCCTTGCTTGATATCCACGAGTGAAGATATCACTAAAACCAGGTGAAAAACGAAAAAATCAATACGATCAAAAAAAGCATGATATATATCACGGATATATATCACGAAAGCCCTGATTTGAACCCTCAATTTAGCTGCATTTGATTTTTGAGAACATGGTTTACTATTTACTATAGTACGAGAAATGCCGTGGTCAATTCGGCTTCGGACTTTTACCTTACCGGCTTTGCCCGTAAGTAAGCAAACGTTTTCAATTACAACCCTAAACAACACTAGACCCAAACACCATGCACCAACTCTGCGCTTCACGAGCTGCAGGGATCTAAATATTCATGATTTCATGATCACAACACAATTTCCCTGCAGCATTACAGAGTGATGATTTCCTTCAGTTCCATTGTTGAATCTCATTTATCTCTCTGTATGCCGGCAATCCACCTTCAGCCCTTTGAATCCGTATCTTATTTTATGGACTGGCAAGGCAAAAGCATTGATTTTGATTGAACTGAAACAAAGTTTTATAGTTTGTTGCTTGTTATGGCTTGAGGCCTTCATTTTAGATGGACCTACATCGCCATTCTCATGTTTTTAAGCTCTGTATCTCCATGTTTGTTATCGAGAATGTGCATGTAACAATTCAGTTTACGACCAAATTTATTATCGAAATCCGAAGTAGTAAGCAGTCAAGCTCTGATTTCATAACTCAGGTCAAATTCTTTCAGCAGTTTGTACGCAGCAAATGCAGGTTTATGTACTGCTCAACATGTCATTAAATTAAAATAATTTGTAAACTCATTTCGCGCATGCTTTGACGTTTGATCTATGGAACAACTCTGTGTGATGCATGCTTCAATTAATATGGCAATAGTGGTAGAGGGTAGGGTACCAGCATTGCGTTACACTTCATCTAAATATCTGCCGTGACGCTAGCGCTGCGCCAAGAAAATGCTGCCAATAAGTTGGCAAACTGCTTCATTAATTTAACAACGTCGAAATTGTTATCAGACTAAGCTCGATATGTTCTCTGTATCAGCGATTGTGCTAAAGATCAAAGAACCCAGCTTTGCATTAATATCGTATTTGTAATTACAAGCTATTAAACAAAACAAGAGCTTCAATTACTTTGAATAACAAGTTTTGGTACTCACTTGACTTTCCGTGCCATCTCCAGCATCAGCATCACTTGAACTCTGGTTTAAGTTTTGAGTATCTCATAAAAAATTTACGACTGAATGTAATTATGAAGATTTCATTTCATTGTTTCTTGTTGCACTGCAACTGCATATTGCATAATGTGTACCACGAGAAAGACAGCTCTAAGCTCGGTTCCAAGCTTTAATGTTTAATGAACAGAACTAGAACGTCAGCTCAACTCCAAAGATGAGGCAGATGATTTATGAGCTTCAAGTAAAGATGAACTTGTCAGCAATATGGCCTTTGTTTTTCCTTCATTTTCTTCGAATTAGACCTATTTTGAGCTTCATAAATACAACGTGTCAGTCATCCATTCATCTTGTGCACTCAATTTAGACTTATTGAGTGTATCGGACTGTAGAAAGTCGAGGCTTAAAGCCGAAGTGGATGCAATGTGTTCAAAGTAGCAGGGTTTAAGGGGAGATCCTGAGCCCGTAGCATGGGTTCCATGAATTTGTTATGACTGGAAACTTGGATCGTGATGAGATGATATGAAGGGAAATTAGGGTAGCTAAACCGAACCAGTCAGTTGAGAAAACTGAAACAGGGTATAAGGGAGAGAAACTGAAAATAAGTCTAGTAATGGTTTGTACTTTGTTCTCTGGGACACTGCTGCTGTTGGACGAATAGGGTTGCCTAGCTTGAATTCATTCAAGAAAATTTAACATTTCGAGATCGATGGCAACAGGTCGTTCTAATTTTAATTTCATACAAAGACCCGGATTTTCGGTTTCAATTTAACCCATTGTAATGTGTGAGTTGAATATTTTAAATGACCATCCCTTAAAGATATTTCTAAGCATTGGCGTAGGATACTTCCAAGTGTCAACCCTGCCGTGGCTTTACTAACTAATGGTAGACCAGGAAGGGGAAGGTAGATATGGTCGTACGAAGCAGAGAAACCCTGGAATGATGAAAATAGGATGGAAAAACGACTCTAACGATCTCCTACTGTTGTTCCTCCTCCATCCCCATTCTTCTGTTGAACCGAGAGAATTTGTAGAATAAGTAGACAGACGTGGTCGAAAATGATGAGAAAACGGATCGAATCGATGTGTAGGCTGCATGGGGTACGGTGTAAATCCACGGTGAGTGGCAGAGGGAGGGGGAGATTTCTACAAGAAGTGACGCTCGCTGGTGCCAGCTCCGAAACTACCCTCTCACTAACGTCGTCTACTGTAGAATAACTTGAGCAAAGCTTCCTCGCCTTGGCCTGAAATACCGTTTTTCGGTTTTTGTTCATTTCTCAAACGAAAGGTATATTAGCCAGGGCTACCGATTCTGGGGGTATCTTAATCTTTTGTCTTATCTTAATCTTAACTTAGGCGTGAGAGAGCTCGAAACACTTGTCTAGATTAATTAGTTCTTAGTTCATTTTAACAGGATTAATTCAGTAAGCCTCAGTCAATTCATAAAGTTCCGAGGGCTTGGGTGAGAAGATGCCGCAGGAGTTTGCCAGAATCCAGCGAAGACCCGGAACAATTTCAACAGAAAACATCCGGATCTTTGTTTTGTATCGATGTGAGCATTGCAACGCCAAAGCCTCATCTAAATTTTGGTGGCAATTGCTTAGGGTTGGATAGGATAAGGATAACCTAGCACTTCGTTTTATTTATTTTTTTAATGTTCGATTTTCCGTTTTCCAATTAATTCCTCCTTATCTCGCCACTCGACTCCCGCCGGTTTTAAAAAGGCTTCAGACAGATCCAGCTTTTATAGGGTTAGTACTTGGTTGAGGTAGTTGTTGAATTTAGATGGAATCCTCTTATCGGGCATTGTGGAACATAAGTGCTTCCTGGGAGTCTTTTCNGTTAGTACTTGGTTGAGGTAGTTGTTGAATTTAGATGGAATCCTCTTATCGGGCATTGTGGAACATAAGTGCTTCCTG
Organism: Ceratophysella communis; assembly: GCA_009869905.1. NCBI lineage: Eukaryota > Metazoa > Arthropoda > Collembola > Poduromorpha > Hypogastruridae > Ceratophysella > Ceratophysella communis. The sequence continues at coordinate 7,368 of VNWX01001770.1, read as the reverse complement.
GGAGTCTTTTCCCTATTGTGAACACAGACTGAAGGGATCGTATCATGCTCATATTTCACTTCTGAGCTCTCACTCGGTGTGAGAGATAAAGGATATCCAGAATCCGGCTTCCCAGGTTTCGGACTTTCAGATTACCCAAACACGCTCTCTATTCCCAATTTCCCAATTCGGTCTATCTGACTTCTCGACCCTGGTAGACACTGAATTGTACCGAATGGGGTTTGTCATGTTATCTAGCTTTTACTGCCGAACCGCTCCAGACAGCGTCTCCAAAGAGACAAGGCTGAGACCGTTGCGGCAGGTCAGCTCAAAGTTCAAATCCCGCTGTGCAAAACCAAAATACAAGGAAATGTCAACGTCTCTCAGAACTGTGGACATTTTTGGCCACTGCACTATCATTGACTGATCTGTCTAGCCTATTGTTTTCTAATTGTTATTGATGCTGTGCTGCAAGAAGAAGCTATTGACGTCCAGACAAGAAAGTAATTGTGTCGTCTTCACAGCAGGCGGAGATAGGCCAACCTGCCGAGTTGGAATTGATTCAACATTCAACTCTTGTTTTTATATCCAAACAATAATTGTTACAATAGATCAATATGTGAGGAACAGTTTTGATGATTTATTGTGTGTAATTTACCTTATGAATAATTCATTGAAATACGAACAGGCTACAGAGCATTCCTTAATTATTGGTCGTTTGAGGTTCGTGAGAACGGAACGGACCTTTGGTATCCACGTTTTCCCGTTGCAAGGCTTGGGTTTACAAATGAACTACTGTCAGCTAATTTGCTAGCTTTCCAATTCCGCTGCTGACTTGAGTCAATATTTGGACATTGTTTTATTTCTTGGAGCAGGTCAGGTAGGCGGTGATATTTATTCCGACAGTGTGTCTCTCGTCTATGTTTATTCGGCAATTACGCCAAAGGTGGGACAGGAATTTAATTTATTGAGTCCCCACCTCAGTATACACACACGCCATTGTGATTCTCAACAATGTACTGTGCTTGGCTCTGTCTGTCTCGTCGCGTGTTTGGAATCTATTACCACGTCCTGAGAACCCAGAACCAACTGTATGATTGTTAAATGGTGAACATTGAACTTGGACTGTATAGTAAAAGTCTGGGGGTGAGTGATAAATTCCGTCTCTTTGCGGCTTGATGCTTGTCAATGGCCTTTTAGGAATGAAATGTGATGATGAGGGCTGTAATTATCTTGAACTTCTTCTCGCTTTTCTGTCTGGTGTTTTATCCAGCTCTGCACACATTGTGTTGAGCAGTTGACCATATTGTAAACACTGCAAAGCAGGTCAACAGCTAAATGGGGGATGATAAATTAGACTTTATATGAACGAAATAGGAAGAACAAATACGTATAGGTTCTTGACTTTGACTTGGTTTTCCATTTACACATACGTACATGAATTATTGACCGGACCTTTCTCACCTTGTGTTAGTTTTTACAAATAGGAAAGCAATCCCTCTTGCTTTCAACCTTTCAAAGGTCAGGTTCAGGTCACTAGCTCATTATTTTGTCGAAGAAAGTTTTACTTTTAGTTGATGCAGCTATTCGCTTAGATTTATGTCGTCAGTTTAAATGTACGCAATTGTAGCTAAATGTAAATGTAATCGATTTATTGACTTATGCGCATTTTTGGTTTCCCTTTTTTGATTGAAAGTGCTCGGCTTTCTGTTGTCTGTGTATCTTGCATTGTCAAAAACTGTAACCGGTGCCTGTCTTTGCCTTTTCGTCTCTGCTAGAAATTTGACTTACAACGTTTACAATATTTTGAAGGTCATAATATCCTAGGTAGTTAATGTTCTTCTTAACCGCTCGTACCGATGCGGTGTTTTAGGTGCGCATCGAATCAAAAACCCCTGATTTCGATTTAAAAATATACTGATATCTATAAAGCATTATATTCCTATCAGGCATTATATTAGCAATAAATAATGTTGACAGAGATTTAATTTTAGAGCTCTCGCCCTCTCTATGGGCCCCATTGTAATTTGTGGTGATCTCCTGAGGTCTCCTACTTTGTATGGGAATGATGGTGATGACTTGACGAGCTGGGGACTTTTAATGTCAACCCACCCTTGGCAGCGGCGCTCCAACAAAAAATGAACACCGTTTTACTTTCAAGTTGACATGAGGGAGGGTGAGGACACTAACCACAAAGTTGAGGTTCAACTTGGCTTGGAACCTCAGATACTTTTTCGGGACTTTTTGGCTGGGTCTGAGAGAGTGGTTCCTGCTGGGATGTGGGACGGAAGGATATGCGACGGCGATGTTGATGCATTGCATAGGGTTGAAAATTCGAATTACGTAAAATACGCACTCTGTAAGGGGTGGGTGACACAAAACCTTATATTCTGTAATGTGGTGGCGTAGTGCGTGGTGCATCCTATTGTTGGAGACACTTTACTACAAGTACCCCTGACTTATTCATATGAATTTTCAAGGGTCTGATATTTTGGGAGATACCAGGTTCCGGTTAGTAGTTGCATTGTTGTGAGCTTCAGGTCCAGAATAATGAGTCTCATCCTTCCGATTGAGAACAAAGGGATGAGCACGGGACGGTTGGGTGCTAGGTACTTGGAAAGGTTAAGTAATTCCAGCCATTTATCTACACCCTGCACGTGGCAGTCTAGTCAGGCGATACCCAATTTTTATTATAAATCAAATGGAAACACTAGTTTTTGGAATTTCAGATTTTCCACGCTTCACTGGGTTTCCCCTTCTGGAACACAGTGGGCCTAGACTTTGGGAGCTAATGGGGTGCAACGGGAAATGCACTTTTCAGTCAATTTTATTTTTTGAAAAAGTGGTATAGAATAGAGTAATTCTGTACTGATGAATGATGGTTTCAGATTTCAGTACCCCGCATTGTTTTCCATTTCCTTACATGAAATCCAGTGAGTTGGGTGCTTCCATGTGGTAAAGTGTTCGCCTAAACCTTCATTTTACTCTGTAATCATAAATGGTAGTTTATCTTCCAGTTCCAGCTTCGAAACCGGCGTTGTCAAATTGAGTCAGACATTGTTAGGATAATTTTAATAACTGGGATTGTTTGAGCTTGAGATACATCATCCCCGGACTGGGTGCACGTCAGACCAAATCTATTTTCGAATGAGATGAAGCATGAATGAATTAAAGGAAAAACTGGTTCTACGATCTGTAATTGGACAGAATTGAAACTTTTTCTCCGTTCCAGCAGCACCCTATATTTTTGTTGACTGTAGACAGAGCTTGCCGGAGTCTAGGGTTCCCTTGAGGGTGATTTGTTTGCTTTATACAATTCTTTTCTCGTTTTATTATTTTAGTGATACAGTATCTTTACCCAACTATCTGCACCCTTTATATAAAGGGGAAATGCACAAGGGGGAAGAAGGGTTGGAACGGAGTACATTTTATTAGGCTGCAGGTGGAATACGAAAATAAAATTTAAATTTTGCAATTATTACAAATTCACCTTATCGAAAATCCAAGCATTTGGCCGGTAAAATACCCGTTATAGACATGCTGCATACTACGCTAAAGAATGTGACCCATTTGACATGTCATGAAACAAATATTTTACACTCAAGCTAATACCTAGGCCCTGAATGCTACAGAGATTTTGTGCACCAAAATCTGATTTAATTCACCTGAGTTAAGTTTATTCTTAAAAAGAATAATCATTATTTATTTCTTTGCAGGGTTACTTGGATCACTGGCGATCACAAGCAGAAGAAGACAAGTCATTGCTACTGGAGGACATTACCGAACTCTTCAGTAATATTGAAGAAATTCATAAATTCAATAGGTAATACATCTTTTAAGTCAATTCCGCTTTGAAATATTCGTAATTGGAATCATTTCTGTTGTGGGAAGTCCAATCAACGACTCAATCTAAAACAATTGGCAAACCGTATCACTAATAGAATTTGCTGAGATCTAGATCGTGAGTTAAGAGTTTAAGAAGATTAATGATCTTGTTCTGAGTGATTCCGACTTTGGTTTATGAGACAAGAAAGGGGATTCCTATACATTCAGTCCCGTAGTCAGGCCGCCTGTCTCGTAAATAGTGAATAATGATTCCGGCAAAAAGCAACTCAATTCCTTCTTTTGTTCTGACCCAACAGTGAATTCGTAACACAATTGGAGGGTTGTGGTCTTGATCCAGTCCAAGTTGCCAAATGCTTTGTAACAAAGAATGAGGGATTTTCCGTCTACACTCAATACTGTACTCATTATCCACGGTAAGTTCGTTAGTATTTTCTCTGGCTATTTTCAGTTGTTATGTTAACTTTTGCAGACAAAATTATAGCTTTTGGTAATCTTAATGATAATGAATTTAGCTTGGCTTCTGTGCATTGCTGCCAAAAATTATAATTTAAGAGACGATTTTCTTTCTATTGTAACGCCATAAGCCATAATGCGTAGACCACATGTAGCTTCCATCAATACGCTTTACATGAAACGTGCGAATTGTTGCAAACCAGAAGGTTCAGAGCAATTAATATTTAGGGTTTTTTTCCTTGTGCGAATCGCATAGTCCTTTCTTTTCCAGCTTCGCCTGAAAATCGCCAAAAGCTATTTTATGTATTGTATTGGCCACCGCATTCCTTAGTGATGATGAAATCACCTGCCGAGCTAAGCATCAGACGAGATTACCTAATCTTCAATACTTGCAGCTCTCTTTAGTTCACCAGACTACCAGACAGTGGCTTTTCACTTTCATTTTACTGAAATGGAATCTGAGATCTGAGCTGAAGCTCGTTGTTCTCTTGATTAACTTTTCCCTTCCTGCGGCTTCCCTACATAGAAGCTGATTGTCTGTCTCGGGGGCTTCGTTTGTTAGCCGTAGAAGAGCTGGAATAGTAGTCCAAAATTGGAGTGACGTTGCGGATCTATTTACCCTTGTCAGAGGCTTCCGAATTCAATGTCAATGTCAAGGGCTCTTCGGTACAATAGCGAGCGGGTGATGTGAAGAACCTCTCCTTTTTGTCTAGCTCATTTCGTAATAGGCATTGTGTCTCTGTTGCATGTCCGTCAATAGACGACTTTTCCTTTCCCAAATTGTCCATTGTGTCCACATTCGTCTAATGTCTAAGCCTCGTATTTTGCTCATTCTCACGTTTTCGTCAATTCGAAATTGCAAATCCAAGCTCAACGGTCAAACGTTTAGTTCGCGTATTTAAGATAAGTGCTTTTTCCGCAATGTAATGGTCATTTGGCAAATGCGTTTTTTTAAGAATCAGGAAGGAAGTATTACGGCAGCTTGATTGCCATACAATGCTCTAAGATGCGTTTGTGTTAAGAAATTTTGTATTGACTGTTCAATGGACAAGATCTTTGTTAATAATGGATGAGATGCGGATTTTTTTGTTAAGTTTGCATTCGCATGACGGGGCATACGAAAAAGGTTGTTGGCTTTTGCCCGTTCTTGTTCATACTTTAAATGCTAAAAAGGTTTCTGACTTCTGGCTTGAGTGATATTACTTAGGAGTTTGCAGAGGTTATATTGTGCATGTTACATTGTTGTGCGTACTTATATTTTATTACGAATTTTTCCTGTCTTGAGCCAACAAACGTGGCACTGACCTACACCCTCCTGTGTAATCTACTGGTTGAACTTGAAATTTATGCAACGCATTCTTACGTTCTAACGACTGGCAATGACAAGCCCTTATCTCCTTCGCTTGTGTAACACAACGATCAGGCCTAAATGACACCTTGCGAGTAACCAGAGCTTCAAATTATTATGATTATTCCATCATTCTTCTATGCTTCCTCTATAATTATGTTATTGTGATTCACGTCTCAATCCATGTTTCAACTAGACAAAGCAGGAAAAAGCTAGGCGTGTAGTCTTTGAAATATACTGGTAATTGGAGTATTCGAGATTTGAGTGCACAAATAAAGACAAGTGTGAAGTGATGATTCACTTTCGTTTTTGAGTGCTTATTTTCTCGTACCTTGAACTTCCGCTAAAAAGAATTATGCTACAAAAATGGTTTGTTGATCGCGAAACGAATGAGTTCTGAAATTGTGTTCGCATTTCAGTAGTACCAGGTATTGTTGCGATAGGTTAGTTCAAATACATTTTATGCACTCCTACAAAAGTTAAAAAGCCGGAGCGTTATTATGAGGCATGATTTGTGTGCGCTTGACTCACGATATGCAAATTGCGTGTTGCGTGTGGGTAATACTTCCTGGAGGTTGGGTTCTCTCTTTATTGATAATGTAATTTCCGGTTCACACACTTGAGGGACGCAAATACCGTATTTGCTCATTCTTGAACTTGAAATTTAACGCAACATGAAATCGCAACAATTGACAGGATCCAGGATTTGCGCTGCTTATTCATAACTTTTGGATATGGTCTGTATATTTTTCACAAATAGAATTGTATTCGTTACTTTGTTTTATTCCAACTAATAACATCCTGGACCGGAATCCAGATTTTCATTGTTCCTTAAACGTTAAAACGTAGTTTCAAATCATAGTAAAATTCGAAATACAAGTGATGCCCCAAAGTTTTTGCATCGGACACTGTACACTTAAACAAAAAGCAAGAATACGCATTATCAAAATTTTATTCCTTAAGAATTCAGGTCTATAAAAGATCGTCGTGACTTTGCCAAAAGAAACAAAAGAAAAGTATTAGATAATCGTTTTTTAAACCACCAAGTGTGATCATGGGGCGTGTAGGCTTCTTTGTTGTTTTCAATTTGACTTCAAAAATTTCCTTCCCAACTTGTCTATCTTCTTTCTAAATGCGCATAAATATTTTAGAACTTGAAATTCAATCCATTTTATAACTGTCATTCATTTTTCTTGGCTGGATCTCCGGGATTCGCATTCTTCTTGGTAATAAGAATCCTGTAGCATTTTATAAATGGCAGAAAACACTGTAGCAAACAGAGTGGAGTCGTGCTTCGTTTTATTTTCATTTTAAAGTATGATTGATGTCAGAAAAACGCAGAAGTTAAAGCCATCTTTCAGATTCAGATTCAGATTTCAGATGCTCTGACTACTCTCTTGCTGATTTGGTTTCGAAGTAACCTGACACGGTTCTGTTGTTTTTGTAAATATATATTTCCTCATCCTGAGCCTTTGACAGACATTAGGGTTCTAGACGCATCAAATATCTCTAGTCTGACAGGTCTGTGTCGCTTGTTGCCTGTCCAGGAAACGTCTTTGGTGGCTTTGGCAGGAATATGTTGAGCTTTGCATAACTTCGCACGATTTTAGAGCAAGGAGTACTGGTGCATTGATCAATCAGAAACTAGGGTGACTTCTGAATAGGGAGTCAATTTTTACACGTAGATTGATGAATAGGGTTACATTTTCTGTTCAAGTTCGTGGCTTGTTTTTGAGCCTATG
>VNWX01001769.1:0-14104 GCA_009869905.1 Ceratophysella communis | reverse complement strand
AGAAAATCTTTAAGATTCCTTAGCTTGGACGTCGCGTTTCTTAATTTTCTTTCCATGCTAAAACTCGAGCTTGGGACTTAAGACTCCCAGGGTACTTTGTATGGCGACTACGTTCTGACGTTGAATACTGACTGATGGTAATAACCAGATCCTGAAATCCAGTGTCAACAGTCAAGCCAACAACGAATGGTTATTCTGAAAGAATAAAATCCAGATATTAGGACACACAGAATTACGAACTGATGACACCCTTCACACTCATCAGTGAAAGTTTTAACCTTGCGCGGACGGGGAGCCACACGTCACCTCGTTAACTTCGTGTAATTTTATTACGTACCTCTTAAGTAATAAGTAATAACTGTTAGCCTAATTGGGACAAATCACGCTTCTTTTATAGCAACTTTTACTCCTCAAAGCTCTGACGTCAGGCGTGTAAAATATCAAAATTCAGCATTTTTAAACTCACCGATTTCGTTTCAGGTTTAAGTTCCACAAAAAAAATTACTTCCTTTTGTAAAACTATGGAAAATCGAAAATAGGAATGGACGATTCACAAAAAATGCTGAAGTTAAATGACTAATTACGCACGGTACGATCGGAAAAGTTTAGGACGGAGATCAATTATCAATCGAACACGACATGGGTAACGGATTTAAAATATTTTCTAAACGATTTTCATGGAAATGAAGAAGGCACTACACTTTTTTGGTTTGGAGTTTGGGGTACTTGAGTTTTGTACATATTTCGTCTTCTGCTTTTCGGTAATCTCCTCCCTCTGTCTCAAAAGTTCTTGCACAGATCTTCCCAGCTAGAGATGCATAATTCAAACCTATACTGGGCAATCAAACCCCACTCCACAAAATTTTCTCGTGCATGTACATAGCATGTAAGTGCAAATAAATTTTCGGCTACCAGCATTTTTATGGCATTTGGCAATGGATTCTTCTGCATGGACTTCACACTGCAAATAAAACTTTATCACATCTTTGTTCGTGACGAGCGATTTTGAGGATGCGGATACAAGCAAAATGAGTCATAAGTCATAATCTCATCCCTTCTTTCTGACTTCTGACGCGTATGGGTTATCCTTTATCCTGTAGCCGTCCTGCCGGACCGGATTCTACGACAATTCAGACCACCAGAAAACTTTAGAACAATAGAGAAAGCGAAAAACGAGGTATCAACGAATAATCCTGGAATTTCGATTACCCACGGGTAATTGATATCATGTACAGAGACCAAATCCATTTATTTATTTCAAAATAATACTTGCTTATTATGTATTACGCTGCTGTAAGATGCGTATTAAACGATTTCTATTGAAAAAAGAAAAAGTAAACATAACAAATTACAGTTCGTAATTAGAGCTAATCCATACAAACACCACCATGCAACATTACCGAGCAAAAGAACAGTCTTACAGGTATACGTAATTCGTAATCTTATGATTTGAGAGAGGGCATAGAATAATTAAATGCTGAATCTACGGACCTAATCTAAAGACCAATTAGAATGTCGACTAACTGACAAAAACGGAATTGAAATTGTATGTATAAGCAAAACTGAAATAATTACAAATACCGGTTTTTAAAAGGGGGTACTAAGCTAATTAACAGTCATTTTCGAGTCTGGATGGACAGGACATTGATTCGGGTTGTGTAAATGTAAACTTATATAATATCACTGTTAGAAATTAGAAACAAATCCTGTTTAATTAATTTATCTAAATCTATATTTACCTACGGATTTTACAATAACATCGTAATCGCAATTCAGACTCTCTTCGAGAAAAATACGTTAAACGCTTTTTAACACCAGCCCTACTTCAGAATTCATAACTTATTGTTCCCTTCTGATTAGTTCATGCCTTCCGTGTCTCGTCTAAATTTGTGCTCGTTTGTGATTTGTGACCGGATACATTGGAATTTAAAGGTTAGCCTTCTTCAGATTTACTTGAAGATTCTCAGCCAGCTTGTTCAAGAATTCGAAAGTTTCCAGATATTCTTTTCGTTCGACACTGCAACAAGAACACAAAAACCGAATTAAGGCATTATTCGATGTTTTAGACTGTTACAGTATCGTTAGAATGGGAATCTTAGCTTACTTCATGGATCCCTTGACGCAAATAGCCAAATCCTTGGTCATGAAACCGGCTTCAATGGTAGAAACACAAGTTTGCTCAAGAATTTCACAGAAACGACGAAGTTTATCATTGTTGTCGAGCTTGGCTCGATGAAGGAGTCCACGAGTCCATGCAAAAATGGATGCAATGGGATTCGTGGAAGTTTCCTTTCCTTGTTGATGCATTCTGTAATGTCTGGTCACAGTTCCGTCTGTGTTCAAAAAAAGGAAATTAGGAAATCGACATTTCAACCAATTTCTGTTCAAATTTTTCGATAAGAACTTACGAGCTGCCTCAGCCTCAACAGTTTTTCCATCGGGACACACGAGAACTGCAGAAAAACATTTAAAAATATTAAATTAGATTGATATCATCTCACCCCACGCTTGTATAAATTTTTTTCTCGTACCTGAAGTCATCATTCCCAATGAGCCGAAACCTTGAGCGACGCTGTCAGACTGTACGTCTCCGTCATAGTTCTTGCCTGTTATGCAAATTCAAATTCAAGGAACGCACGATATAAATCATTGAAATTCTAATTATGAAAAACTTACATGCCCAAACGTAGCCACCCTCAGACTTCATACAGTAGGCAACCATATCGTCGATCAGTCGATGCTCATACCACAGTCCATGGCTCTCAAATTTCTTCTTGTATTCCTTGTCGTAAATATCCTGGAAGATGTCCTTGAACCTTCCGTCATACCTCTTCAGAATTGTGTTCTTGGTGGACAAGTACAGCGGAAGCTTCCTGTCGAGAGCATATTCCATGGAAGAATAGGCGAATTCTCGAATGGATTGGTCAGTGTTGAACATGCCCATCGCGATACCCGAGCCGCTAAAATCATGGACAACATGAGAAATGGCCTCGCCGCCATTTGCAGGCACGAAGTTGATGGTGAGTTGGCCAGGACCGGGTACCAAGAAGTCCGTGGCACGGTATTGATCACCGAAGGCATGACGTCCGATGACGATGGGCTTGGTCCAGCCAGAGACGAGCCTTGGAATATTCTTACAGATAATGGCTTCGCGGAAAACTGTTCCGCCGAGGATGTTACGCAGGGTTCCGTTTGGGCTCTTCCACATTTGCTTCAGCTTGAACTCTTCAACTCTCGCTTCGTCAGGGGTGATGGTGGCGCATTTGATACCCACGTTGTATTGCTTGACGGCATTGGCACAGTCAATGGTGACTTGGTCATTAGTTTGGTCTCGATATTCAATACCAAGGTCGAAGACCTTCAAGTCAATGTCGAGGAAGGGTAGGATGAGCTTGTCCTTGATTCCATCCCAGATGATGCGAGTCATCTCATCTCCCAAGATGTCAACGACGGGTCCGACTAAAGATTCATGACAGACAAGGAAGGATTTATATTGTAATTGTAAAGAACAAGGCAGCTTAGGAATTCATTTCAATTTTCAATACATCGAATTTCGCATGGATGACCCCAGCACAGTATCATAATGGCGACTCGTTATGACCCGCAACAAAATGCTGCGGTAACACGCTGACGCTGTAATAAACGGTATCAAAGATAACGAACCGCCTGGACTTTGACTAGTGCACTCAAGAATGAGTCGAGCTGGACAAGTTAAACATAAAACCTTGGTCATTCATCTTACGCGATAATGCCTTAAAGTGCTTTTCAAAGCATTTTATCAAGTTGAAAGATAATTACAGAAAACATATCCTTGTTGCGAGCTCCAGGAAAACAGTACAGATAAGTAGTCAAATAATAAATTCTTGCCATCACGAGGAATCGAAATATCAACCCAGTAACTTCTCAACTGTTAGTTTAATAGCGATACAGACGGTTAAAGTTCAATTCAAATCTACAGTGTGTGTCTGTGCATTAGTACAACAAGGATCGTATTGATTTATTTGTCAAGTATGACAATTGATAAGCAGTCTAATGTTTGAAGTATGCTGCACTTTGAACCGAAACGAACCATTGATTGTACAACAAGAACCAAGATGAAATTTATGATACACATTTATTTTTAAAGTTTTATCAATAAAATTTTGCAGAATTCTTACCTTTAATTTTTTCGGTCATTTTGATCACGATTGCAATTCAGACTTTCAGAAAACCCTGTAAGATCAAAACCAAGACAATAAATTATAGTGTGGTCAATGTGCAACAGTATAAATCATAAACCTGAATTTTAATATCATCTAAAAATTTTAGCAATAGCTTCTGAAATTATTAACCCGTTATTGTGGTGAGTGTGGCATACAGCATGCATAATCGCTATGACTTTGCCATACACAGATTAGCGAGGGAATACCCGATCAAGCGCTATACTATTCTACTAAACCGGAATTTTTCCTGGTATAAGAAATAACCTTGAATACAAATTTTATTAGAAACGAGGCTTGCTTTACCTTTATTTTATGATTATTATAAAACAGCTCAAAACCACAAAATTCCAGACAAACAATAGTAACCCGCAGGACCAGATTCGAACTGACAAACGCGTATGTCACTGACTCGCACACAGCATGAATAATGTTAAATTAGATACTAGCGATTTTATGGTTCTTATTACAGATTACAGAAGGACGTTGAAAAAATTTATGTACTGCACCCTGCACCGCAACCTATCCGCCCAGTTTAATGATGCCATTGTCTTAAATACTCGGAATTGTGAGGTGACGATGAAATCGAAATCGAAAGCCCGATGTTTTGACAAGCCTGTGAAACAGAGCTTCCTGTTACAGGCAATCGTACAAGAAAGTGCATTTATATAATTATTATTAATGCGGTTGCATGTAAGTAGGTACGGGAAAAACTGAAATATGCTAGGGTAGCAGGGGTTCAATCATCGAGCACCGGCATAAGACAGGTCAGTTACCTCATCCGTGCATTAAGAATGAATAATAAATATAGGCCTGAAGTTTGCTTCGAATCAGATCTATTATATGTAATTGCAAATTACAAAACAAATGAGGAGTTTCACGCTACACACTGGAAAAACTACTGAATCGATATTTACGAGTTAAAATAATTCAGGAAAATTTCATGCCAATTAGCGATTAGACGCTATCTTACGAACCCGCGTGTTTTAAACAGCCTCAAAATCGGGGTTTTTACCGCAGTGCAAAAAACCCTAAAATTCAAAGCCGTTATAATATAAATGGCACGACAGCTCACCTAAAAATAAATTATCTCCGCGTCTCGATCAACGTCGCCCTTCCAACTGAATTGAAGACTGAACTAACGCCTAACTAAATATCCTGATTAATTTTAATTCGAGTCATTGAAACATAAAAAGTCAAGGCTAGTCATCAACTTCCAGTCTGACTATCTAGGTACTATGCTGACGAGACTGTCAAGTATTTATAGGCTTGTCACAGGTCATTTCAATGCATAGGATTATGGCATGGGCTTACGCGTACGCGTATGAATTAATATCGTAAATCCTGTTTATATATGAAAAAAGCTTCCTCTTTGATATTTGCTCTAAAAGGTCAGGTCATATAGATAAAGTACAAAGTAGTTGATACTTACGAGGATCCAATGTCCAGCTGAGGTCAAGCCGAGGTTCCTGTGAGCAGAGCTACTGGTGTTGAAGAAGTGAGGAATGAGTTCAAATGTCAACTTGGCTCAAGTCAATTGCAGAAAGGAAGGCGAGGCTTCAAGAGGACCAAAGTTCCACGTCGATATGGAATTTTTTGTTGGCTGGCTGCTGCGGTTGTCGGTCTGGCTGCTGGCCGAACTCGGAGTAGATAACGTGTGTTGTGTAGAGGCGAAGGTCACCGTAAGACAAACTATCAATGAGCAGGCAGGTGTGTCCGCCGGCTATCCACACTTTTTATCGAATTTTTTATGAGGAAAATGATCTCTTTGGGAAATCCGAATTCACACAATCAAAAATCAAATGGTTTCGGCTTCAATTTAGCTTTAGCGCTGAATTCGGCACGTTACTCAAGCACTCAAACATTCAATGCTTTTGAATTCGGGTTTCTGTGATCCGATTCGGGGAGATCGGAGATGAGCTCTCGGAAACAGCAAAATCCGTAACAGATGAAAGTGAACTCAAGAGCTATAAGATCACAGATTTACCGACAGATTCGAGGTTTCTCGAATCTGTCGGTAAATTTGTCGCTAAAGACTGGCACACGGCGTCAGTGTTACAATAGAATCAAATCATGGCGTATTGTATTAATAATGTGTATTTATCTATGTATCATGTATTCGGCCATACAAAATGCAAACTGCGTTTTATGTATACACGCTTCTTGGTATTTTGTGAGTGCTATTGCGTGAACGACAGTTTGCCAGTAGTGCTATTGTCTTCACTTTCTAATCAAATAAACTCTTTAGTCCATGAAAAAGTTAGGATTGTTTGTGTGTGTTTGCGAGAACTAATTTCTTACATACATAAGTAATACGTACCGAATTGGTGGATTTGTGACTTTTCTATATATTGAATTGAAGTCTACAAGCTAAACCTGAAAACTTTAGTCATTCATAATCATAATGAATATACGGAATACGGCTTCATATCCCCTTCGTACGAATTAATATTTCACATGCTACAATAGGAAATATTTCGTAAAATTGGAAAACCGAACAGCATCTTTCCCATGTGCTGAAGTTCCATTGAAGAACTGATGACACCACAAGTATTCAACACAAGATTCCATCAAAACTACATTCCCTGACCAGCGTTATAGACGTGTGTATCTATATTTTTCCGATGTGGTTCATAGCTGTTTTAACTTGATATATCCTTGCGTGTTCAAGGTAATCATATTCAAACAGTCTAAGGACGCTAGAAGTTATTTTTAAAACACTAATTAATTTTGGCAGCATGCTCAGACTTTTGCACTAATCTTCGCAGAAGTTACGAAGGTATTCCTCGATTCACGATGAGCGTCCTTCCATATCTTAATTTCTCATGATTTCGCATATAAAAGCTATAATAATTCCTGATAAACATTTGTTTACGAGCTTGAATGAACTTTGGGCCTCCTCAATCTCAGCCTCGTAAAGTTCAGAATGATTGACAGGACGTGAACATTGAACTCTCTGAGTTTCTAGACGCCACGTTTCGGGCACATGCACACGTCGAAATGGATAAAACACAGCCCTGTTCATCTGGTATTGGCTATGCTTATTGAAGGTTTAGTTCAATCAAATCATTTTAAACAATGTGACTGAACAGATAAGATAACAGATAATTAATTTAACTCGTGATTATTTCAGTAATTCCGTTAGACTTAAATAATTATGCTAATCGACTCGTGCATGAGCTGATGTTTGTGTCAGCTACTAAAACCCACACGTCAATCGACCAAAAATCATCTTATTAATATTCAAGTGCCGTAATAAATCAACTGATTATAATAAATCACATTTGATTGGTCCGCTTGCTGATTTCTCGGAGCTTTTGGGACCTATTTAAACCCTGAACGAACTTGGACACGATTCTATTATGTTTCTGGCAGTAGCTGAAATCATAATAATTATTTACAATAAACTCCACTAGGCTCCGGGCTTTCCAGCAGACGCTGCAAAGCGAAGCACTACTCAAATAGATTATATACCTATCCTAGCTAATTTTTCAGTTCCTAAAAAATTCTGTATATTAATTCATTATTAAAATTGCCTGTTATTCTATTAATTACTTTGAGCTTCCCAGGAAGAAAAGAAATCTAAGATACGAAAATCCCTATAAACTTTAAAGTTTCTATCAAAACATTGTACGGGTTTTCATGCAAAGTATGATTGCTTGAATTGAGGACTTAAGGCTACCAAAACGTCAACAAGTTTATCGTTAAATTTGCCTCAGAACTGTCGAAATGCTTAGGAACTTACTTAAAATGCTTGGGGAATGTGCTGCTATTATGTAATCCCAACAATCTTCATTCTAAGCTTACCGAAATTCGGCTTTTCTTATACGTTTCTGTATAAAATTTATGTGCAAATTCATGTTTCCAAAAATTAACTACTTCGATAGCGCTGCTCCGTGGCTTCTGAAATATGCTTTTTCTCGTTCGTATGTTTTGTGCTGTTCTTACATTAATATTTCGAGTCTTTCTATCGTCGGAGTTACGTAAATCGTAAATCAGATCAGTAGGTAAGGCTACTTACGTAATGCAGTGGAACTTTGAGTCTACTCCGAGGTCCATTGTCCCTCACCTGTCAACTGATCAGAGGTCAAGTGTTAACTACTAGGACGCTCTTCCTGAAACCGGTTTACGGTGGTATATGATAATTGGTAATTGATTATTCAATTTAACCCCTCCTGACCCTGAAACTTGTAAAGTTAAACTTTGAAGTGTTTTTGGTAAAATATGGAATTTTAAATTTTAAAATGAAAACACCTCATGATCATGCAAGATAACTTTGAAATACATTTTTGCCGACCGCGACCGCACTTCAAATTACGTGAGTCGTATGCACTTTTTCATGGAATTTACTGGTGGATTTCCACAAATAAGGCCTGGACTCTGCTAAGCAGGTCAAAGTTCTATGGTAGGAATTTGAGGACGTGACGAAAGCGACAGAATGCAGAATTATTTACCGGGATGATTAAGGAACTTCCTCGTGGGAAGCAGGGCATGATCAGTTATAAATTTATTAAATTGTGTTCGCAGAAAATTATTCCTTCACTTAGGAAAGTCATAAGTGGCATAATCCGACCTAAATGACGCTAATCCATAATTAAATGCATACGTACTCCAGCCAGACTCATGTAAGATGCATTATTGGAATGAATTAAATCGTATACAGCACAGCCCGGCCAAGTGTCGCCGAGCGCCAAGATATTGACATGTAACGGGCTACGGATAGTTTCTTGAACTTTTGTTCGCATTGTAATTAAAATTTAGTGCTGTCTAAAGCCGCAGTATGTCAGTAGGACTGCAATTACGTAATTACATCGTAAAGAAAATCTTTATTGCCTTCTTATCTCACGTTTCTCACGCTAGCGAGCGAGTATATAGCTGAGTTTATTTTTAGAAGGGATATTGTTGGCTATCGGGCCGGTATCTCTGTTTCCAGGCTAAATATAATTACCTATGTATGGATAATTTGAAACCGGAAAATTACAACAAAATTTTTCCGTAATTAGACCTTAGCATACCATAAATATGGATTTAAGAATGAAGTTATCTGAAGGCCTAATAAGTCTGCAGGACTATGGATTTTAATATTTGAATTTGAAAATTAAAACAAGCGAAAACACACATCTGATACATTTAATATTTTTTTTATACATAAGAATTGAAATAACTTATAATCGGTATTCCAATATTCAAGTTAAATGTTTCGAGTTAACCTGACATCCGACATCCCTTTTTGTGTTCATCCTAGAAGAAGTTGACGCAACCCTGTTCTAAGATCTTGAGCAGTAAAAAATTTTAATCCCCGTAGATCGCTACGAAAAAAATTACTAATAATTCGCGTTCGGTCTAAGTCCTTGAAGAAACCGATTAACTGGCTTCGTATGGTAATAAAGTGTAAACCGATTATGAGATCTATCCAGGTATGCATGCATGACTAATCAGCATGGGTCCTCGATTTCAGTTACATAACTAATTATAGCCGCTGAGCAAACGTCAAACGGGACACACGGCATGGATCAAAAGGAAATGATGACCGATAAACCTGGAATAGCTAATTAAATTGCAGCTTTGCCATTTAATTGTTTGATACGTTCTTACATGCCATGTCAATTAGTTTTAGGTATAAGGTACTAAGTCGACAAATGATTTCATCCGAACAACAGGAAAATTTCATTGTGCAAATTTAACAGAATACTTTGATTGGTTTAAATGCTTTATCGATCTACGCTTTCCTAAGAAACTGCCGGCACATATTTTTCATAAAACTGGCTAGGTAGAAATAGATCTCGAAAATAAACGTGGCACCTATTTAATTGCTAGAGAAGATATCGTATTATAGTTAATTTGTCTATCTCGTCTGTCATCGAACAATAGCGTTTTGTCAAGGGAAATCCTGAACATTGACATTTAAAATTGCACAATGAATGGCATACCACGGTATGAATCACAGTTAGAATAAGGTACCTACTTGAAATTATTGAGCAGTTCATTAACATATGTGCAGCAATGTAAGACTAAGGTTTCTGCTCAGTGGTTGGCATTAAAAACGGTTTAGCCAGCAATTCGAAGCTAATGCTAATGCATCATAAATTTAACCTAGACTGCAAAGTAAGCTTTTATTACAATAAACTTCGATTAATTGGAAAACGGAAAACTGAGCCGGAAAATGAGCCAGGCTTTTTAATAAAGGAATATCAAGCCAAAGCCCCAGCACGTGAACTGACGTTAATCTCTTCAAATATGCCATGCATATGCAATGCGGGGTCTTCCCTGCAAAAAAAAACTGATCATCACTTGTCAATTCAGTATTCATAATCGACTGAGAGCTGAGCCAGACACACTCACTTCAGAAATAGGCAGATAAGCTAAAATACAATTCCTCGGGGGTAACTTAACTAACTAAATGTGAACAGTGTTTACGTCTGAGCTTATGTAAAAGGAGGGTGCAAAAATAGGCATACACCTGTTTACATTGAAAGTCCATGTGTCGGGCATAATTGGAGGTGTCCCACGAGGATCCCTGATGATGATGCCAATACCATATTGTAATCTCACTCAAACGCTATCGACCATCGTTAGGCTATCACATTTTTAATTTTCAACGTTCCAGTACACAAGGGCATAGTTTCAGAGAATCTTGACGTGTCGGCCATCGTCGAATCAATCCAGGGAATCCGTATAAATAGTTACAACAGAGTTCTAGTCAATCATAACGGCTACAGAGTCAGGGAATCACAGCTAGAAAGTTAGCAGAAAATTTCAAGGCTATTTTTAACCATAAAATTCGCTCAAGAATGCAAAATTTCCAATTAGCAATAAAAAGCAAGTTTTCGTTTAACGTCACGCCGAGCTAGCATTTTTGCAGAGTTGCCAGAAGAGATCTTCTGGACTGTTGTTTTGTGGTTGAGGTTAGCTTGACTTTACTTTGCACGTGGTGAATAGCTTTTGGGTGGGTGTCTGTTAGTGACGAGGATTTATAACAATTGACTCGACACCAGCAGTCAACAGTCAGCAGAGACTATAGTTGACATTAGCACTTTCCATTTCCAATCTCACTGATCCACTTTCCTACTATTGTCTTCCTTCTTTTTTAACGCGAATTTGCTATAGATAAGGATTATCCTGCACATTTTCGCAAGTCTATTTGTAAATTAGGTACCTCAGTATCAGCAGTATTAGTTAACAAAGTATTAGAGCGTCATGGGCCCCGCAGTCGTTGCTGAGTCTATTTCACCGGAAGCTGACGAGAATCAATGGACGAGAGGTCAGCGTGAGAGCATGTCTAAACTGGACACGGATATTGACCTCAACGATCGATTCACAGAAGACTTGACGGTGGGATTCGAGCCGGTAAGACTTTTCTATTGAATTTAAGCACCTGCAGTTTTTTGCAATGTGACCTCCACGTGAGACAATATAATTAATTAGCTTTTAAACGGTGGAACATGGGTACTCATCAGTCCAAATCAAGTTTAACTCCCCAAAAGGTCGTAAATATTGTGCCTGTGAGTGCCAAGGTCGAAATTAAAAAATGCAAATAGTACCTACTAAATAGCTACAAAAACCAGTTATTCTTGTTTCACAAATGCTGTGAATTGAAATATTCCATTGGGGCAGTAGCAAGTACATATGGGAAGGTTATGTGGGAGATGTTCTAACGTAATTATGAGAATTTGAATCTTCAGTTTGTAATCATCAGATCTGCATCCAAGCGTGTTCCGTTGAGATTTCCCATAGATTTCATTGCAAGTTTAATTAAACTGTGGAAGTGCAGAGTGAAGTCTGAAAGTGAAATTTTTCAGTCGTAATTTCGTAAGCTATTTTTGATTGTTCGTATATCAAAAAATCGCATCATCATTTCCGAGATAGCTTGCAATTTCAGTTTCAGTTCATAATACATTGGAGTTACATAATTCCTAAAAAGCCTTAGGTAGAGGAAAAACCGAAGCGAGGTTTAGGCAGCGTTTCATAATTATTTAATTTATCGAAAAATCACTAACTGACATATTTTAATCCACTTCAAGCTCTGACTCCGTCCGTATTTCCAATTTCCAATATCCAGAAAAATGCGGATAAATAAATATTGTCAATCATAATCGCTATCGCTAATACCTAAATTGACAATGGACAGGTTGTCGCGGAAGCCACCGCCACCGTATCACCTGTAGTCCCCAGATCCGCCTTGCCAGGTACTTTCAATGAATTGCGCATCATTTGTCTGTGTGCTAATCATGATTTACAGTCCGCAAATAAAATGTATCTGGCTATGCAAAACAATTATTGAAAAGTCATTCTAGGAATAACAAATAACAACGCATTTAAATTATGTAAATATTATAGCTCTAGCGATGGCCCTTCCACGCAAATCAGTGTCATTCTGAAATTTCCAACGAATTGTTTACTACCCAACATGCATTATGCAAGGGATTCGGGAGATTTCTTTTCAGGGGCGGCGTTATTAAAGGGTTAATGTATTAACCATAACAACAACACAGGGCGATGGAAACCTTTTATTGTCCTCACCCTCACCTGTACGTTGAACCTGTTGCATTAAACATATCTTGGACAATAGCGTGCATTTAACGTGTGTGAGATGCTGATTAGAGGAATAATGGGCAAATGCATATGACAACTTTAAGTCTTGGCATAATAAGACGTCCTAAATTTTATTCACCAAATCGTAAGCAAGTGGTCGGGCAATCAGATGCGTCGTCGCGTGTATTTTTGGATTAAATGCTAATTCGCATCCGGGTTCAGGCTGCAGCTATTAATAATCGTTGTATAATTAGTGAATTAATGTCAAGCGGGTTTTTTATAAGCTTCTCATTTCATATTTTATGTGTAATCATTTAAATGTCCATCTTCGTAGAACAACTTGTGTGACATTTCGTACAGGTAGTATTTATGTCAAATCGACGAACTGATCCCTACTCCCTACCTACCGTCGGTGTTAAAACGATTGCATTTAAATATGTAGAAGCTTATAGTTTTACGACAACGCTAAGTCTTTCGATAAATTGTTTTCCTTGCAAATTTAGCAAATTGGTTCCGGCTATGGAGCAGACTTAACTGCGAGATCCAGGTAATTTGTTATTTTCGTATCGGAAAACGGAAAAGTACAAATTGTAGACTTCTGTTTGGGATACATCTGCACTAAAATTAAATGCCGAGGTGGCGAATCATAATATAGCTTTAACACATAATACCTTTAATAGATCCACGTAATTTTGACGAGTGAGGTCCCCCGTTCTCATAAGCATGTTACTTTCCAGCTAAATAATTGTGTAAACATAAATGCGTAAGCAATTAGCATTTTCGCAGTATGATTTAACTCAGGCTGGATGCGTGGATGCATTTATTACCTGTTTAAATCGGTATTAACGCTTTCTGATTCCGCACTGCACTGTAATTTATGCGAACCGGAAGTAGAAGAATAATAGGTAGCTATTAAACTAGTCCATTTCGGAATCATTATAGGGTCCAGAGCACGAAAAGCAATAAAGCAATACAATTTTGCACAGTAGAAATCGTGAATCCCCGGCGAGTTCCACGCAAATTAAAGGCACGATAAATGGTATGTGCAAGACAGATTTAGCTGTAATTTAGTACCGACCGACCTATAGACTCGGATTTTCCCCTAAACTATATGAACTACCAATTCGGCGAAGTAGGTTTCACTATTCTGCCTGCTCGCGACCGCAATTGACCATAATTTAGAGTGGATGAATCTGGATTTCGTAATCCTGTCACGTTCCATGTCCCATTGTTGTCAGCTATGTTCCTATGACATGCATTCACTGAAGTTGATGTATGTACCAGTCTGTGCCATCAGATTTATATTTATGTGACTTATTTAGTAGTCGTTTTGGCAAGGTCAATTCAACACGAAAAATAAGGCGCAGCTATTT
>VNWX01001768.1:0-14109 GCA_009869905.1 Ceratophysella communis | reverse complement strand
GGTCCGCTCTTTGCTGCTCCTAGTCTAAAAAAGTAAACACACGCACAAATCCTGGGTTGCAAGATTTAGCTCACTCGCGCTACTGACGACCCGTCTTAAGCAATTCAAAGCTGGGACTTGGGACTGTCTTTACACTAAATCTCAAGCGGTACTGACTGACAAGCCTCACAGAAATATAGGCTAAGCTCAAGAGGGCTGGGTAACTCATTATTTGAAAAGTTCGACTTTCGAAGCACTCGAAACCTGTTAAAGTCGGGTTTGTCTGGCTGGGTGTGGTTAAATAAAGTAGCACAGTTTTAGCACGCCATCGCGCGTAATATCGACTCATCTTCAGATGCTTTGAATTTTAATAGTTTCGACGATTATTAGAGTTAAACGCAATGAATGGCTATCACCTCCAATGTCAATCACTAAAAGAGATCCAGAGCTCAGAAACTATAATAAATGCGTATTTTTTCATTCCTGTTGATCGAAAGACGCACGAGACGAAATGAAACAGGTTGAAGCTTCATTGTCGTATTCTTGCTTTTTGGTACTACAGTAGCACGGAGAAAGCGAACACAAGAGAGGATAACTTATAGGATATATTTAATTTCAAGTAAATGCCCTTAACATTTTATTCCAAATTCAGTTTAATTGTAAAATATAAATTCTAGAGAATATTTTTGATACGTTTTTCATTTTTATCATACAGTAACGGTGACCTCTCCGACTTTTCTTTGTATTCGCTGCATGTCATATATTGTTTTGCCCAGAAGTATGCCACCAGAATAAGGAGCTGCAGAAAAAATCAAGCAAAATTCTATTTAAATCTTTATGCTTATAAGAATGCGAATTTATTGTCAAATCTTGGTTTCTGACTACCGTTATTAACTCCGTTACACTGACGAAGAATTCTCCTAAACGGAAGCCTAGAATATCATAGAACAGACCAGATATTGGTGCCCCGATTCCATATCCTAAGGAGTAACAGGCAATACCACAGCCAAATACCAATGCTGAAGTTGTTCCGTCCTTCGGAAACCCATGACTCCTGTCAGCATAAAATTATTGGTTAGGTCGACTAAAATTCTAAATCAGGATAACTGTAAATGCAATTATTATAAACGAAGATAATAGGTTTACCGGGCCTGCACTGGAGCGTTTACATAAGCCGCAATAAGGACCATACCATTTCCAAAGGCGAAAACCGAAACTCCAGCCACAGTACTTACAAAGCTCCTGGAAAACACAGATAATTTTAATAAAATTCTACTAGTCTGTATTAGACACACTTCGGAGACGAACCCTAATAAAACCAGTAGTTGCATGTTGTCTTACGCCGGAAGTTGGAGCAGCGGTACTGGTCCTATGAGCAAGCTTCCAACCAGCTTTACCACAACTCCAACTAGAATCAGCTGGAAAGTAATGCTTGGGAACTTGTTCATGCAATATCCCCAGAGAGGCCACAACACTCCAGTGAATATTCCGAAGGCACTAAAGACAATCCCGCGACATAATTCCGACATGTTGAACTGAGAATAGGACGGTGAATCCATCAAACGATAATTGAAATCAAATAATCATATTTAAGTAGGTGGTATAGGCAACCCTTGGGTACTGCTTTAGGCTTACTTCATAATGCAAAAACTCGGATAAGTTGGTAAAAAGGTAACTTCTTGTAACTGCATCTAAGAAGATAACCAAGAAATTTATTGATACATCGAATTTCCTTAGCAGAGCTAAAGTATGCAAGCCTTCAATAGGACTCGCATCCGTAAATTTGAACTGCCAGATCGTTGGTAGGACAAAGAAGATGCTGAGCAGCATCATGGCGCCCACAGCATGAAATGGTAACGGGAATCCTCCAAGCTAAGACGAGTCCAAAATCTTAAACTATTAGCTGTATAATAAAACTAATAATAGCTCTAAACTATTAGCTCTTGTTTCAGAGTACCAGGGAACTGTATATTTTTGATCTACCGAGAACAAATATCCTCCCAAAGCTGGTCCAAATATAAAGGCGACTGCGTTGCTCATCTCGAGGATGCCCTGGTAAAGTATCTGTGACTTCAGACTTTATGCCTACATAAAAATTATAAAGCATCGACTAACCGTCACGAAGCTGATATGCTCTGGAAAGAGCGTAGGAACGAATGAGAACATGGCGACGTATGTTGCCGAGAAGCCAAGACCCTCAAGGACTCGTAATCCGATGGATCCACCCAAGAACATCGTCAAGTCTTTCAAATGATGCAGGCATCTTCGCTTCAACAAATTATTGTTGATTTAATTGAAGCAAGTTTGGATCTATCATAATTTGACACTATCATAATTTGAATTTTCAGGCTTACCCGAAAAGAACGGTTGAAAATCCAATGCAAATGATCCCCACCGAATATAGGTTTTTGGAACCTGCATGTGGAATCTATATGCAGAAAATATATGCATATGCATAAATTGATTCCTTCAAACAAGATACTGATTTTAAAGCATATCAGACCAAATGCCTTCAAGTTTAATTAAAATATGCAAATTTGTTTGATAAAATCTGGCAAAATCTTAAAGATTTCCGAGCAGATTAGACGTAGCCTTCGTTGATTTGGATTAAATTTTACCAGGTATCCCATTGCCGGGCTGGCCGCTGTGATTGTAAAAGCATAAACACCAGATACTAGTCCATATTGAAGTGCGGATGCTCCTTTCCCTTCTGCCTGTAACATAAAAGATCACGATTAGGAGCGAAATTTGTAAATTGTCAAATGGTAGTGACTAATGACATAATTTCGTAAATAAAAGTTTACTTCGCCAGGATAAAAAGGAGCCTGAAGAGTGTAAATCAATCCGAGCAGGCAGTAGACAGTAGAAAAAACGCCAATGTAAGTCCACTGGCTACAGCTCAGTTTTGATAACTTCATGCCTATGAATAGTACTTCAAGTTAAGAGATACCTTCTAGTTTTTTTTTATTGACTTTATTTTATTAGGAAAAACTATGGCGAATTATTCATGAAAGCTTAATTTTGAATGTTCATTTAATGCAGAAGAAAATTTTAGTGATCCTTGAATCATGCGACTGAATAGCATGTGCCTCTATGTATTTCCTTAAACGAATCTTAATTTCGGGTGCGAAGAGCCTTTAAAGCTCATAATGGAGAGCATTAGTTATAGATACTGTATGTGCTTTGTTATTAAGACCGTACGATGCGGATCCCCGCCCCGGTCCGTTCATTAATGTTTAATATTTAATATTTATGAGAGATTGTGAGCATCCAAGTGGTTGATACGGGGTCATCGTACATAATGGATGATTATGTTTATGTCATACATTTGGTGAAATTTGTGCCATTAACGATGACTTCCAGGTGCGGCGTGAATTTGTGTGCATAACGACACAGAATCCTGGTTTCCATGAAATATTGTCCTTTCTGAGGGAAAACAACGAAGGAGTGATAAAAAGATAATGTCGGGCGATATTAACGTTTATGATTTAGTTCTATGTGTTTATCTGCAGTATAAGAAAACTTTTTCTTAAGATCAGTCTAAGTAAGTCACAATTATCTTCATACAATCATGCGAACGTACAAAGTATGCTATACGGGTAGTATGAATAATTTGTGCAATCTATCAATACAAATCAATTGTAAAACTGCTTTGCTAATCCATTCCTTTTGTATCTTGCAGAAGATGGCATTAACAAGTTGTAAAAGCATGCCTGAAACTATTTTTTTAACTAACAACCGGTATTTTTCGTACGCAAAATTTAAAAACCAAACTCACTACCCCTCCAGATAGGCGTTTTTTTGCAGTAAAACTAAAAACGTTGAAAAGGATTCAATTTCTGAGAATGAGTTGTTCTCCCGATTTGTTCTGAATTTGAGTCTCTTTGTCAAATTTAGGAAAATTGACCTGGTTACTTGGTACTGCGGCAGAAATAGCATTCAATTAACTCATTCTAAAGTTTTTTTACGCACAACTTTCGGATTTGGGCAGTTAACATTTTATCAGTCGTCTATCTATGCTATAAATAATTGGGAATTATCAAGTACCATTACAACAATAGCACGAGCTCGGATGCAATTTTTTCAGCTTGCAGAGTTAAACACACACAAAAAAAGAAAATGAAATTTGGAAAGCGCTTCAACGAGTTTAATTTATTCGGTATTCTTAAAATTAAGCTAATCAAATGCATAAATAAATCATGGAAGAATTGGGCTTGAGCCCTCACCCAGAAGGCGTGTTTGCCACATTCCAGTGAAATCACTTTAGCTGACCTTTCGTGTGATGTTAGTGAGAGCATTTTATTGTTACATTGCAACTGGTTTCGCGAGACAAAACAGAGAAAATTTTACCGCTGCTGGTTTGGATGGCTACATAAATTCATGATTTCGAATTCTGGCTGGACTAACTATTCAATGGCTGGCATGGATTCCAACGACATTTGCGTCCTCGACAATGAAATCATGACCTCATCTCATAACCTCATATACCTAGGTAGTTTATGCTTTTTTTATTAATCTGCACATAAGTAGCCCTAATGGCTGGCTGCTTGCTGCTTTCTCTGGCCGACTGCAAAGAAATCAGAAGTGGCGGCGTAGATTCAGGTTGACAGTACACTATATTTGACTACATTCAACCAAAAACAACAGAGAGCTAAGTATTGAATACGCTCGCCGGACTCCGCTTCAGTTTTGCAATAATGAAGGAAGAGAAGATTCGGTTGACAGAAGAACAACCCGATTCGGTGGATGATAAAACCTCCCTGTTCTCAGGAATATTTTTTTGGTTTGTATATTCTTTTCGGGCGGCAATGCTAATGTCGTTTGCTCATACTCACGTAACTTAACATTTGCATAGTTGGACGCTGCCGCTTATCTGGTTAGGATTACGAAGGGAGTTAAGGCAAGAAGATATTTACCGTCTCAGATCAAAACATTCAACTGAAAAACTGGGAAAAGCGCTGTCCAAAACCTGGACACATGAATTAAAAAGAACGAAGCCAAGTTTAAAGCGGGTTCTGTGGAAGACTTACCGGGTCGAATACCTGATTATTCTCATCCTCGTTCTGATACAGCAATGTGTACTAAGGTAAGCTTTAAAATTGATTCTTATTCAACCTCGATAATATGTTGTATCCAATTTAAATTTCGCATCCGTTCAACAGAACGACAATTCCAATTCTGGTTGCATTTCTTATTGGCTGCTCCAACGGAGAATGCTCAGCGCAAGAGATCTGGACATTTGGAGGCCTGTTCGTACTGAACACTTTCGTGAGCAGTTTCATCTCCCACTGGACCGTATTTCGACTTCAGATAATTGGAATGCGTATACGTATCTCTGTAACAAGCCTCATATATTCCAAGGTCAGTGCAGTCATGACGCCAGAGCTAAATATATTGGTACCTACTATTATTCCTGATATACTGCAATTAATTCCTGAACAGGTCCTTCGTTTGAGTCAAACAGCAGCAGAACTAGGGCACTTAATCAATGTGATTACAAACGACTTGAATCGCTTCGATAGGGTTCTCATATGGCTGCCATATATGGTGGTCGGCCCTGTCCAACTCATCGTTATGATTGGAGTGTTATGGTATTACACAGGCCCGGCCTGCCTGCCTGGCTTAGCATATCTCATCCTAATGCTCCCTGTGACAGGTTCGTCTACTCTTGTTGAGGATTTAACATAGTTCATATCCAATAAAACTAATAAAAATAAAAATATTGAGTTTATTGTCCGATAATATGGCCGAGGCCCTTACAGACGAAAATAAAACTAAATTATTTACTATAAATGAACTAGCGTTCTCGGGTAAGGTGGTGGGGAACTTCCGTTCGAAGGTGGCAGCTGCAACCGACCGTCGCGTCCGCCTCATCACCGAGATCCTCAACGGAATGCTTCTGGTTAAAATGTGCGCGTGGGAGCGGACTTTCTTCGATAAGATAGCTGAGGCTCGCAGGTAAAATAATTTACTCGAATTTTTAATTAATCATCATTTGCAAAATTTGAAATTATCTAAATAGAATAGAAGTGAATACCATAAAGAGCAAGAGTAAAGTGGAAACACTTCTTGTTACTCTTTTGGCGACGTCGACCAGAGTTAGTCTCCTCCTCAGCTTTGCCACCTTCTACCTTACCAGCCGTACAATTACACCGGAATTAGTATGTTTCTTAGTTGAAATTAAAGCATACCAAAATGCTCGTTTATTTAATGAAGTGTTGCGTAATATACGTACTTGAGTATAGGCTTTTGCAACGCTCGCCATGTATAACATAGTTTCGCACACGACGGGACTTTTCTTCCCAGCGGCTATCACTGGCTTCTCTGAAATTTTGGTATCAGTGGGAAGGATCCAGGTACGCCGGAATCATATGCTTTTTATTAGTGAAAAAAGTAAAATCTCAAACAGAAGGGCAACTACATAGTTCCAACGTTGACTTTACGGAATATTTCTAAAATGTCATTTCCAGAAAGTTCTGCTGATGGAAGAAAATAGAAAAGATGATCC
The DNA here is from genome assembly GCA_009869905.1 of Ceratophysella communis. NCBI lineage: Eukaryota > Metazoa > Arthropoda > Collembola > Poduromorpha > Hypogastruridae > Ceratophysella > Ceratophysella communis. Next base: position 7,622 of record VNWX01001768.1, on the reverse strand, counting down.
GGAGATTCCAGAATTGACACTTACGGAAGAGATGCCGCAAGCGGGCTTCTTTGTAGCAGATCTAAGCGCTAGCTGGCCAGGCTCTGAAACTAAAGTCTTGAACGACGTGTCACTTCAAGCCGGGCTGAAGGACTTCATAGGAATTGTAGGGCCCGTAGGCAGCGGAAAGGTACTATCATTTGGCATTTTAGATAAAATGAAAACTGTTCTTGGCACAGGCACAGTCAAGGAATTATTCATGCTTATCGATTATTTTTATCTACTGGAATTTTCACTCCGTGTTTCTTCGCAGAGCACACTTCTACAAGCTATTCTTCGTGAAGTTGAGCCGGATACTGGCAGCGTAGCCCTAAAAGGAAAAGTCAGCTACTGTCCACAAGAAGCATGTCTGTTCCCTGGTAGCGTCAAGGATAACATCCTTCTTGGCCTTCCATTTGAACGGGTCTGGTATGAGACCGTGGTCGAAGCGTGCGCTCTAACCCGAGACCTGGGCACCCTGTTGCACGCGGACGAAACACTGGTCGGGGACAAAGGGCTCAACCTTAGCGGCGGACAAAAAGCTCGTATTAGTCTCGCCAGGCAAGTGTGGAATTATATTGGCAGTAGTTCACTACCCCGCCAGATTGATTTGTAGATCTTTTCCGGGTTGCTTCGTGAATCTAGTTTCAGAGCCGATTGATTAAAAGCAAAACCTTTATAAGATGCACCATGTTTTTTTTTCAGAGCCGTATACTCCCGAGCAGACATATATCTACTGGACGATCCGTTGAGTGCCGTCGATGTGCGAGTGGCCCGTCACTTGATGGACAAATGTATTCGCGGACTTTTGTTGGACAAATGTGTCATTCTAGTCACACATCAGACCCAACACCTGCGACAAGCCAATGAAGTTGTTGAGTTAAATCACGGAGCCATATCATGCAGAGGCTCCTTCACCAAACTTTGCGCTAAGAATAAGCTTGAGCACGTCGACGAGTGCCAAACGATCGTAGATGACGTGATGTTTGAAAGCGAAAGTTCAGTGCCGATTGACGGAAGGCCGACGTAAGTTACCACAGAGATAGCTGTAAATATTATGGAACGAACCCAATATTTAATATCCGTACAGGGACATCAAATGCGGCTATGGCACTTTCGAGAAGCAAACAGCGCAAAAGGAAGCGACGGCGAATGGTGCAGTTTCGTGGAAGCTGTATGGTCGCTACTTGTTGAGTGGAAACTCGGCAACATACGTTTGTATGGTCGTATTGCTCTCTATAGCTGCCCAGTTCTTGTTTACTGCCTCGGATTGGTGGATTCTTGTTTGGTAATAATGCTGTGTAACATTGGTCGATGCAAACTTGGCTCTATAAACAATTCCAAACATTTTCATTTAGGAGTAGCAAACACGGAGCTGCCTTCGCTTTTCCACGAGTCGGAAACTCTAGTTTTAACACCAGCTGCGATTTTAGAAACTTTAGCGATTGCTGGTACGTGCTACTCTACGCAGGTCTCGTGCTCAGCCTAATGCTGTTTTCCATTGTCCGGGCACTTGCTCTATTTTGGACCTTGATTAAATCGTCTGTTGTGCTGCACGAACGACTCTTGTTTGCTATCATGCGAGCTCCTATGCGTTTTTTCGAGGTGAACTCTGTTGGTCGGTTGCTGAATCGGTTTTCGAACGATGTTGGCGTGATGGATGACTACTTACCAGCAGTCTTCTACGTCGTTACCTACGTTAGTACTCAAAGTCAATTGAAGTACGTACTAAGCTTTGGCAGACAGCAATGTTCTAACTCATTGTGTCTTGGTTTCAGTACTTCGTCCAGGTCTTAGGCTACATCGTTGTGATCGTGTACACCAACGTTGTCTTCATTTTTCCTACACTCGTGTTCATGCTTCTAATCTACGCCATGCTTCGAGTTTACATACCCGTGTCTTCACAAATTAAACGACTTGAAGCTGCTGGTATGTTCTGCCTCACAATTGTAATTATTGTGCTTGGGCTAGAAAGTATGAGTTGATGTTACAGGACGGAGCCCAGTATTAGAGCAGGTGTCTACTACAATGGCCGGTATTTCAGTAGTTCGAGCATTTGGAGCAGAGAAAATTTTTGTTGAGCAGCTGAATAAATTCCAAGACGTGCATTCGTCCAACTTCCACATGCTCTTGAGCGTAGGGAGGTGGTTTCAAGTATGGGTGGAACTGTTAGCTGGTGCATATGTGAGCGCCATCCTCGTGCTCTCGTTCCTGTTTCCTCCAAGTTAGATGGACTTGTTAACAGTGGTATTTGCCAGATTATCCGTGCTATTAGCGTTATATAACAAATTTTATTGGCTTCAGGCTCCTCTTCTGCCTTCGGTCTTGCCATTACCTCGGCCCTAACGATATCTCTTGGCCTGCGTATGTTTACGAATAACGGCACAGAAATGAATACACAAATGGTGTCTGTGGAAAGGATGGTCGAGCACACCACGTTGAAGTCAGAAGCGAATCTTTCTGCCTCTGGTAAATAATCCTCCTTGCGAAAACAAACGTCCCTTGAGCACGGTATGATTGACCAGATAAACGAAGTACCTTGTGTTTCTAGGTCAAAGTCTTGGCTCGGCTTGGCTGCGCAACGGGCAAATCCGATTTGACCGGGTCGTAGTGGCATACGAAAATGGAATACCTGCTCTCCAGAATATTAGTCTAACAATAAGAGCAGGAGAAAAGGTAATGTACCATCGGCACAAGGCAAGGGCTGTACTGTCTGTAATGCGACCATGCTGCTATAATGCTGTACCGTTGGACAGATTGGTGTAGTTGGCAGAACTGGGGCGGGAAAGTCTACTTTGGTGGCCAGTCTCTTCCGCATCGTTGAAGTGTCCTCTGGCAGTATCCACATTAGTGGCGTAGACATCCGTCGTATTGGCCTTTCCGACCTCCGTCGACAGCTCGGTATCATACCGCAGAGCCCGGTACTCTTTTCGGGCTCTCTTCGGAATAACCTAGACCCCTGTGGTGACTACGACGACACTGAACTGTGGACAGCTTTAAAAGCAGTGCAGCTGGAATCAAGAATACGCAATAATGCAGATAACAATCGTTTAGAGCTGGACGTGTGTGGATAACTTTAAAATTACTTGTTTTTTACGACAGAGAATTACACGCGCAACGATATTTTGCACAGATTACTGAAGGAGGTGCAAATTTTAGTCACGGTGAAAAGCAGCTCATTTGCTTGGCTCGTGCTATTCTCCAGAGAAGCAAAATTGTGATTTTAGACGAAGCCACTGCCAACATCGACACAAGGTATGCACGTTTACTTATTGAATGTATTCTTGTATCTGCCGATATTCAAATAAAGAAAGTCTTTCAATTTGCAGAACTGATTTAATCATTCAAGAAACACTGCGGAAGATTTTTAAGGCCTCCACAGTTCTTACAGTGGCACACCGACTCGATACCGTCATGGACAGTGACCGGATACTTGTATTAGATTCGGGTCATATGAAGGTATCTTTAATACGCAAATGTGCTGCTTTGGTCCCCTAGTCCTAGTCCTAGCATATCATTTTTACTGTACCAAACCCGAATAGGTAAGGGCATTGTGGAAATGCGTTAAATTTAAATCCTAAAATTTCAATATTTGCTGTACAAAACTTTGCATAATGCTGATTTCAATATGAAATTTTGAAAATCCATATCTGTATCGTTCAAGTACAAATTTAATAGATCCTAAAATTCTACCGCTACTAAATCGCAACAAGGTAACGTATGTCTGAATTTTTATAGGAATTTGATGAACCTTCCAAGCTTCTTCGTGACCCAGAGAGCTTTTTATATAATTTGGTGGAAAATACAGGATCTAGGAATTCCGCTCGGCTACGGAAAACCGCAGATGAGGTATATAGAAAGCCGTACGCTTTAAATATTTCTATTCATCTAAAAGGTAAAATTATCTTTCAAAAATCAGGCTTTTCAGAGGAGGCACCTTGCTCAATGAGCTCCTGATTGCTCAAAACAATCATAGTTGGATATTGAGAAGGAACAAGATCTTGGGTCATTGTGGCTTCAGCGAAGCATTAGCTGTCAAAAATAGAAATAAATATGGCCGACTGGACAGAGTAATAAATACCATACAAATTGGATATTGACTAAGCTACCTTACCTTTGGGATTAAAATTTAGAAAAAAATAGCCTTTACAAAATACAAGTCTATTCGCAAATCAAAAACACACATTTATTTTTAGCTATTACCTCAATAATTTATTCACCGAAAATTATTGTTGAGTCGGAAAAACTTCGCTGTAGTATTCAAGTTTTAATTAGTCATTTCTATAAATATTTTAAGTTAAAAAAAAATATATATATATACTTGAGTTTATTGTCCGATTGAATATCGTCTTCGAGGCACTATAAATACTTTAAATAAATCTTCAGATTACAGTTATTACATAAGAACTTATGCTATGCACAATATTTTCAATCTTATATCGATATTTCAAATCATTGGTGCCCTTGCCGGTAAAAAAGCACATCTCCTTCATCCTCAACGTAGTTACAGCATTTGACAACTCGATAGAGAGCTTTCCAAACCGGCGTTTTGTCATAGAAGTAATACTTGCCCAGCTTCTCTTTCAAATATGGTGTAGCTTTGATTGCATTATAAAACGGCATTTGCGAAAAGATATGATGAGCCACGTGGCTGTCAGTAGCATGATGAAACACCTGGTTTAGGAACCAGCCATAATCTCGATCGACGGTTGTCAGAGCTCCGCGTGTAAAATTCCAAGTATTCTTTGAATAATGCGGCAGATACACGTCAGTGTGCTGTAAATAAGTCACTGTGACCAACCAGGCGGTCACTAACAGATAAGGACACCAGTAATATTTGAAAACAGTCCAAAATGAGGAATAGAAACCCCAGCAGATCAAAACAGCAATACAAACCAGTACACCGAGGTTCGACGCCATTACTTTTAGTTTTATCCTTTTTCCTGAAAACCGGGGAAGAAGGCCAAATCAGAGATTGGTTTCCTTCAGAATAAGATCGACCACCGGCCAGCCAGGCCAGATGAGCTGGCCATCCCACCAATACGAATACAAGCATAAGTCCGATATGGTAAATGCCGGTTGTCTCGAGTGCTTCCATGAATGCTGATGGTTCACCTCTCTTTTGATAAGCCTGAGTCTTCTTCATTGGTAAATTATTCTGATCTAGCTCCATATGACCCGTACTGGCGTGATGTTGAGCATGAGAAATTCTCCAGTTGTGGTATGGGGTCAGAAGCACGGTATGAAGTGTAAAGCCCAGGATTTGATTGAATATTCGGTAGTCTGTCAAGGTATTATGCCCGCACTCATGGCCCAGAACCCACAAACCGAAACACGCAGCACCTTGAAACCACCAATAGATTGACCATGCGAAGTACTGCAACGAAAGTGGTAAATAATCGATGAAAGTGGCTACGAAAAACAGAACACCTACACCAAGTATATTGGCTAGGATGTAGAGACTCGATTTGAACAAACTTCTTTGAAAGAGATGAGATGGAATGGCCTCTCGAAGTTCTTTGATTGTAAATGCTGGCGGCTCGAAGGTTTTCTCATATTTGTATGGGTAGAAATTGGTTTGTTTCAGACTGAGTGCAAGGTCATTCTTTTCTACCATGTAGGGATTTGTTAAGTTTCCGGATCCGTTCATTTTAGTACGATGTACTGTTCCAGTATCACGTTTTTTCATTTTGCTCCAGTAGAAGAGGCCTGAAAATTAAAATTGGGTTATCTATTAAGAAAATATAAACCAACCTCAGAGGCACCTGGTATTGGGCAATAAAGGAAACTGAAAATATTCTTTACATGTGCCCATTAAAATTTTTTGCATGTTCCATAGCGCTCTGAAACAATATTTTTTTCTAAAAGCATGTAAAATTTCTAAAAATTCTCAAAAATTTCCACTCTTATCAACTCTCACGCAAAAAAGCATGCATTAAAAAATATTTATTTCGGAGCTCAAATTCTAAAATTGTCTATAGTCGCAATTCATTAGGCGGCTTGCAGTCACAGCGTTGAACTATTGCAGTATTACGTCACTCGCCAGATCAAAAATCCGAATTAATAATTTTAATTATTTTATTAAATTACCCGAACCGAATGCAAAAAACCGACAAGGTGCGTTATTGACAGGAAAGCCAGTACTGCTGCACACGGTTAGGCTTGCCGCTCACTTCTCTAAGCTAGTTCGAAATTCACACCTCACCATGTCAGACTTTACAAATTATTTAAACTTCTTGCTAAGTGGGTGTCTAGAGTTCATCTGCTGCCGAAGCCAATAATGCACTGACTTCCACGAAGATCTTGTGGCTGGCAGTGGTGTGCATCGAGCGTGGACCGACCCGGCCGCACTACGCTAATGCTATTGGATTATTGCATGCTGTTAGGGTAGGAAAGTTTCCCATATGATCAGCTTAATCGCAGATAGCGGAATCTGTCCCCAAAATAAATTCATATTTGTAGTTTTTATTGAAATTAAAATAATTTGACTACACCTAAGGCCAATTAATCAACTTCAGAAACTGCTAGTGCAACTGGGATGACCACTGTCTTTGCCTTTTTCTATTCCAGTTACCATTATTGTGTGTCTCAATAAGAAGTAAGAAGCATCCGCAACTATTTAACTAACGATTTCAGAGTTTCTGCTATCACACCCACAAAAATCAATGTTAAGCATGAGAGTTTGAAAATCAGACCGACTTTAGCCACTTAAAAAGCTTTCTATTTGAACTGCTGTTCCGAATCAATGTTCCAAGATCTGAATTATGCATTCGATTTTTGTTTTTACAATCAAAAGAATCAAAGAAAAATTTGGATTTAAAATCGATGATCCTATTCCTACTGTTTGCAAATGATTGTGGAGCTAGTCAGGTCATCTTTGGAGTAAGTTCACTCTTTCGTTTTTAGGTTGAATTGGAACCCATCATTTATTAGGCTGTCGTGTATTTTCGCTTAAACATATACTTGTTTACGTGTGCATGTAGATACATTCAGATACATTCATGTATTCAGGTCGTCATGTGCGATCACAAGTTTCAAGCATGTCGTGTATGAAATAATTACAGACTTTGGGTTTCCATACACACACTACACTTTACCAGCACTCGGTAAGATCCATTTAGCTTATGAATTTTGGTTAAAATACAGTTCGTCAATAAGCAACTTTAATCAAAGCTCAAATTTTTAGATAATTATGAAAAATAAACACAACAAATTGAATTGAATTTACTCCCTGGGTTTACTTGTTACGATAAAATACAATGTCCCCCTTATCTTCAATGAATACACAGTTTTTTGCAGCACGGTAAAGAGCTTTCCAAATCGGCGTCCGGTCAAACAGGTAGTATTCTCCGATTTTGTTTCTAAGGTACGGCGTAGCCTTGACGCAGTTGTAATGCGGCATTCCCGGAAATAAATGATGAACAACGTGGTTGTCGTGAACATGATGAAAGGCCGTGTTCAGAAACCAGCCATAGTCTCGGTCGACTGTTGCGAGAGCACCGCGAACGAAGTTCCATTCCCTGGGCTGGTAGTGAGGCAGGAAAACGTCCGTGTGATGTAAATACGTGATGCATACCATCCAAGCGGTCACGATAAAATACACC
>VNWX01001767.1:0-14112 GCA_009869905.1 Ceratophysella communis | reverse complement strand
GAAGTATTTAATGCATAATTACTCTGTGCAAGAGAATTGATCTTGATCCTTGATACACTTTTTAATATTCTCAGCTTCTCATCCAGCCTGCAGCTTGTTATGTTAATGCTAATCATAGGTTATGATTACAAGTTACGAGCAATACTCGTCCACGTGTTACATTTAATGTATGCGGCAGCCTGTGAGAAATTCAATTGTCTACATGAATAAGGCTGTTTTTCGCTCAAGTCAAGGTCTCAATTGTTTCACGATAAATCATTGATCAATTCTTAAGTTCTCGCACTTTGTCAGCTATACAGTGGTATAGTGTATTATAAGTTGATCTAAATTGTTAGGTATATGAGTTTACATGTAATGACTTTACATTTTAACATATGTAGCTGTGTAGCAGTAAAATTGACATAACTCTCGGCCCTGTGTTATTCAATGTTGATTTAAGCCTTTGAAATTAGCCAAAGGGTTAATTTATCGATAAGTATTTTTCATTGCCGAAGGGAATATATCAGTTTCGATGCAACAGTATGATTTGTTTGTACGTTATGTTTATGTTTACCTTTGACAAATACACGCAGTTCCAGCTTTCGTGCGAATTTTATTATTTTCTGCAAATAACTCTTAATACAGACGCATAACCCGGAAGGAGAATAAAAGAATTCTATTAAATTTTAATGTTACATTTAGTGCAAAATAAAGAGCTGAAGCACCCATGCAGATTTTTCTAGATTTGCCTAAGATTAATATTAAATGTAATTACGAATTCGCAACATGCCTAACTATTAACTTCTAGCAGTAGCACATTTGCGGAATACCAACAATGCGAAATAAATATTTAACCTGCAAATACACGAAGTACGTATTAGGAAGCAAATAATTTAAGTTCCATCACTGCTGTTTGCCTATTCACAGAGCGTCATTCCGAGATAAGTTAATGAGTTTTATTATTAGGGAAATTTAAGACCTCCCCAGGTCTCTCCACGCTGATGTCTCCAATTCTTAATTGAGGTGACTGTCAAGGTTGGGCCTAATTGCTCTTCACATTTATTCGTGAGCTAGGCTTCCATGCTTGAGCAACCGGAGACTGTATAGTTCATGTGAATATTTCACATATCATTATTTATACGAATTATACCATTCAGTATCCTGTGCATTCCCAAGACATTTTACATTCTCACGGGTATGCAAAATTAACATAGTATAAAGCTAGCAATGGGAATTTAACTAAACTGAAAGTGTCAGTTTCAATTTCAATGACATTTGAAATTTTCGGAACAGTGACTTTACCGACGAAGTTGCGATTTTATGGTTAAGGTGGTGTTTTAAAGCTGAATCGGTAAATATGGTGGCTTGAATATTTTGCTACTTTTTTGTGTTTTTCTGATATTTGAGAGCTACTTTACACTGCAAAATTGCAGGTAAATGCGATAAATTTTAAGATTATTTAAAAAAATTTAAGTTTAGAAGGTCGGGTCTGTATTTAGAATTTTATAATGCCCAAATATTTTATTTTCAAAGGAATTTCGAATGGTATGATAGCTTAGTAGCACGTTCTTTAAATAACCTCGGAGCTCAGGTGCTAGGCTATTGTAAGCAATACTCCCTAAATCCACCCAATTTCTCGATTCGGTAAAACCACCTTAAACGCAAAAAATACCGAACGGAAGTGAAATTAAACTTAATGCTTGTGTATTTATTTTGAAACTTAACCAACTTTTATTCAAATAAAATACTCTTGTGAATTGAATAGAACGGAAAGGTGGTCCTGGGTTCGTATTTTATCATTTCCATTTAGTATAGACCATTTAGCAGCCAGCCGTATGTAGTAGGGCGTTGTTTGTTTCTCCAATTGAGGATTGAATTACCGACATGAGTAAAGTCGTGAGGCTTTATAGTTTATTTCTGTAATTCGAGATTGAGAACAAATGAAAAGGAATGAGTCAGTGAGTCAGGCAGGACTTCTTGTAGCTTTAGGAATAATTGTTATTGTTATGGGGGATTTCAATTAACCTACAATAACATGTGGAGTTCTTGGGATGATTGGGGCATATATTGTTGAAATGAAAAACAGCAAACACGCCTTTCACTTTCCATATACAACAGTCAGTCAAAACAAAAGTCGTAAGTCAGCGTTGGGTCGTTGTTTAGTCAAGACTAGTTTTTAAAAAGAACTGCTGAGCTCGGGCCAAAGCCAAAAACGCACAGAAACACAAAGACAGAGATCATTCTGAATATGGAAGTTTGTATTCATCAGAGTAAAAACATAAACATTCAGCAGAACGCTTGTTGAAGTTTCTGTTTCTTAATTTGGCGTGCGAATTGAACTTTAAGTAGAATAAAATTGGATTTACCAAAATTTAGAAAATTGTGTCGAGCTTTCGGTTTTGGCGAAGGCAGATGGGCCAGTTTTAAGCTTTAGAATTATATTTATGAAAATACTGATGGGCAAATTAAAAGCAGGTGTTTTAGATCGCATTCATTTGCATTTTGTTAATTTTGCCAAGCAACTTGATTCTAAAATAAGAATTTAAAAAATATATAAATTTGTCTAGGCTTTGACTTGGACATTTAATCACTACCATTCCAATTTTGCAGGATAAACCATATGGATTACCCGTAGTTGTAACCACTCGCCAAGCTCCGAATCGGCTGTAAATGTATATCCCGCAAACAACTTGACGACTTACCTACTTAAAATTGGTTTCATATATTAATAAACCCTTGAACCACCTGTGCTTCGTACAAATTACCTCAGCAAATGGACTGTGTAATGAGAATGCCAGGACATGTCTCCTCGACTTTACTTCTCTATTGTTAAGTTTTGAGTTTTGAATAGTAAACCCAGAGTGATTAGTGGCCTTGCAGTTTACTTGAATACAAAGTGAATGGGTGTACGAAGTGAAATGCGAAAATACTGAACTAATACCTTCGGCATACAATACAGAAGACAACATCACAGTTAAGTACTGGGAACCTTAGTTTAGTTCAGTTTAGCCCGTTTTCCACACGTAACACCTCCTAATGCATGCATATGCACCTACACGGGCAAGAGCACAATGCAAATGTTTGATACTTTGATATGATAAGAGATTATCAAATACATACTCTACGGCAATTTTATTTACTCTCACACTCTTGGGACTTTTGTCTCATTCCAACAGACACGGCAGCAGTCAACGCCTCAGTTCGTCCCTGGCCTGTTCAACTGTGAAGTTATAGCGACAGATTGAGTGCATCACTGTCACTGTTTGTCTATTGTTTTCACTTGAAATTTTTAAAATTCGAATCATTGATTTAAGGTCACTTTAGTTATTGTGCCGTGTTAAATGTGATTATCGAAATTTTATACAAAATGTCGCTTGTCGTGCTACGAAGTTGGGGTGAAGGACATCCGCCGAAAATTAGAGCGATCGCTCCGCCGGACTCAGATGATAAAGATGAAGTGGTTGTTCCGGATCATCATGGAAGATTTGTGACTGAGGAAGCACATAAAGCCCCTGTGGCTCCGGTTCCACCGAAAAGACAAGTTGTGCTTCGAAGTTCTTCTACCGGTGTTTCATCGGCGTCTTCCCCGTCGCCATCTCCTCCGGCGCAAGGTGGTAAAGCGTCGTTTACCTCGCCGTTTAAATTTTGGAAACGCGGTGCAGTGGGATCGGAACTTGGGCGTTCGGCGACGGATTTGAGGAGGCCGGATAAATTAACGCTTAGTCGGGGTAAGCATACACGCTGAAGAAATTGCATTAAATCATCAAATTTTATTTAGGCACAAGAATTCATGACTTTGTTTTAAATTTTCTAACAGAATCCTCGGTACAGTCAATCCAATCCGTCGGAACCCCAGAGTCACCACCCACATCACCAGTACCCGGGAGTCGTTATAGAAATTTGGGCCATGAAATCGCGGCCACAATTCCAAGGCGCCAACTCATTCGTGAAACATGGATTAAAGATACTAATCAATTTCAAAAGTAAGTTTAAATTTGAATAAATACTTGTTTAATTTTTCCAAAATCTGAAGCAAGAACGGGATCCTCAAAAGTCAAGAATTTTATTTTCATTTGAAAAGGATACCAATCCGAACACTCGTAAAGCGTCAGCACGTAAAAACTAAAAATTCCGGAAGCTATAAAATAAACGTATCTACATAACGTTGGTTAGTCACAACTACTTGAGTTCCTCGAATTATCGGTTATCGGTGTTAATTCTTCCGGTTCCACTTGAAAATGGGTGTTTATGGCCGTTCGGCGTGATAACAGGGTTCGCTTTATCGACTATTGTTATCGTTACTCCGCAAGCATTATTTAAATTTGTTATCAATCACCCCCGTTTGGCCAGCCTATTACTAGAGTTTTAGTAATTAAAAATGCCAATTTTTTAATTGAGCATGATTCTAATTTAAATATAAGTAGCTTAGCCTAATTTAAAGTTATATTACAGGAGAGGAATTCCCCAATAGCATCTAATAAAATAGACTTTAAAGCTAAGCTTAGATCGACTAATATGCCGAACACTGAACACCCGATAAAAATGCCGTGTTTAATACATAGCTCCATAAAACACAACTTAACGCCGATTACGGGAAGTGATACAGAAATACAGTTTTTATTCAAAAATATTCCCACACATAATTTTAAATGGATTCATAAGTGCTATGAAGCTGAAACCTGAGGCAGCATATGACTGATAAATTGTAGCCATACGGCATCGGGCACATACCTCACCTGAAGAAACCAAGCCAAGAAAATATTTCTTGCGGTTTTGTTGACTTCGTACGTTTTTTGAACAAAAGCGTGTAACAAAAGCAATAGTGCACACATAGCCTTTTAATTTTGAGAGAAATCGTATGTAACGTATGTCATTTATTCGCCTTGTAATTTTTCAGCAATGGTTTTTGACATGCGGTTTTACAAATGTAACAACTACTACGGAATGAATTGCGAGAGATTCGAGGTGGCAATGATAGAGATTTTTTCTGGTATTCTTTTTGTATGTGTGCTTAAGATATTTCTTCTTTTCGCTATTGTTGCAAATGACAAACAGAGATTTCATGTTCGGATTTGTTTCCTTTAATCATGGCATTTGGAAGTAAAAAAAGGTCAAAGGACTTTGGGCCTTACGTCGTCTTCTGACATGATGCACCTATACTTACTTGCTTTGTGTGCAAATGATTTATGAGGCTTATCACTTCAATGTGTACCAGTATGAAAAAGTAGATTTGACACTGGGCATTATAGTAAGCCAGTTTTTAATGCAGTTCTTTTAATTTGAGATCATTATGGAATTATGGTTTTCTCAAAATCCGTTTAATTTTCACTTTAATTGTGAATTATGGCCGTTAAAGTGTCATCGTTTGCTATTGTGTAAATAAATTTCCAAATTCAAAAAATCAATTTAATAGCGATTTAATAATATTTATTAATTTATAAATTTAAGTCCAAGTCCTCAAAAACCGAATTCTCTGCTGCCCAAACGTCCAATAACCCTTTGAAACACGTGCCGACAATCATGCCTATTGATGATAACCACGTAAGGTCCACAATAGTAGCCCAAATTTCGAAAGGTACAAATCACCGTAATGATTAATGATTGGGCCATTCAGATCAAGAACAATAGACTTAGTTTTGGACGAGAGGGAAAGTTGAGGTTGTCAGGTGGCTGAATTGAGTCTTTTGAAGGAGTCGCCAGAACATCTTCACTAATCCCGTTAGCCATGTCCACACGCTGGCTAAACACTCAGACTCGCCAGTAAGTAGTAAGTGTCGCCAAGACGCCCAAATTAAAGCCTCCTCTCACGCCCTCCCAGCTCTCCTAATGATGATGACACGTACGTAATCAAGTATTATGATAACAAATGGAGTAAATGAGCATAGAAAACATTACCAGTGCTAGGCCCTGTAATGACTTGGAATTTAAATTGCACTTTAGGCTAAGGCGGTGTAGCGGCTAAGGAATAGGGAAGCTATATGAATTTACATAATTCGCACCCTCGGTAATGTCAGTGCATTACCGTAAAGTAATACAATTGAAGTCGTGTGGATTTTGATGAGTGAAGTGTATGGTTATAGTTGTGGCGTTTCAGGGCCGGACTTGTCAATTTTTTGACCTGGCAGGGTTGCCCTTGCGAAGCTGAATATATGCGTTAAATTCTTGATGTTGGGTTACGATTAAAATTTGAAGCGATTTTGGTACTAGAATAAATTTTTAATATTTAAAAAAAATATTTGACTATACCGTCATCCGTGTTTGACTTGTGCCAAAAATTAATGAATTAATTTTGACACCCTGCGTTTGAAAGTTCCGGCCCTGTTCCTTCAAAAAATCTTTATTAAATATAAGGAAGGGGTTGAAGGCGTTATATTGGATTAGGGAGGGTGAATACATGAAGTAAAGATGAATAATTGTAACAATGGGACCCTTCTTCCGTCTTCACTCAACAAACCCCAACTCTCCGTCTTCACCCTTTCTAATAATACTTCTTTACATCCTCATCATTTCATAATTTCAATTCTTCTTCTACATAGGAAGAAGTCTCTGTCAGTGTCCACGCCAGCTCTCAACACTCTCTTCACTACCAGAAGCCCATCGAGTGCTGACGACGCAGAAATATCTTCAGACGCTGACACTTCGAATTCCACCCCGAGCCCAATCGGCGACGAAAATCACCACAAAATCCGCCCGCCACGAACAAGAGCCCAAAGACCAGTTAGCTACATCGACAGCATTTTCAGTGCAGACGGTGAGCCGAAATTCGGAGATCGGCCTGCTTCCGTGGTGCAAGTTTTCAAGAAAGAACCGAATTCTGAAGTTAAGAAAGTGTCGTTTGACCTCAAGCTTAGTCCTGAAACAGTGCCAGTAGTGCAAATTCAAGAAGTGGAGGCAGTCGAAAGCCAATCCTCGCAAGTTTCCGAAAACCCACCACCTGAACAAGAAATTCCTAAAGTCGACATTGATACTGTACCAGAAGTAGATCCTGATTTTATAGTCCATAAAGCAGTGCATGTGCCTGAAGTGGAAAAGGAAATCGTAGAAGCGGAAGTTGAGACCAGTAGCGTTTCAAGTGACAACGATGGCGTCGATGCCGAATTAGAAGCTTTAAGAATCGAAAACAGCCCAAGTAGCCCTAGACCTACTGTTGAATTAGCTGAACCTGTGAACGAGATGTCTGGAAATCGAATGGCTTATCAAAATCAACGCGCAACGCCGGATATGAGCGACGAGGATAGGTTGATCGATTATCCCAAGCGTCCTAGTCGCCATCATGGAAGTAGCAACAAAAACGGTAATTCATTGCGAGTTTAGATACATTTAGCATTTTCGGGCGCATTATTTGTCAGTACTTTTTAATTCTACGCAAATATTACGAAATGCCTATGCTGAAGCCCTAATTCTACGCAGTACTAAGCAAACCGATCTTAACCCAATTGCCAATCAAATATTTGCATACTTTAAAGAACTGATTCAATTCTACAGCCCAGACGAATTCTGCGTTCCCACGTAAAAACCTCAAAACTGAAAAAATATATGTACAGATCAGCTTTGGTAAATGACACAGACACAGAGCCCATTACCAAGACTTGATAGTCATGAATTTTTGAGTGTCTGTCTGTCCCAGTTCTCATCTTCCCAAAAAACCTTAATTTCATTTTAATCTTCGTAGCTTTGTTCCAATCTCCTCTCATGCATATATAGCAGGAAGACGAAGCGTATTATTTTTTATGAATTTTCTCATCTCCCAAAAAACCTTAATTTCATTTTAATCTTCGTAGCTTTGTTCCAATCTCCTCTCATGCATATATAGCAGGAAGACGAAGCGTATTATTTTTTATGAATATTTTTTAAAGTCTTGACTTTTCTCTCTGCAAAAGGAGCTTGTGCTCAGTGCTTAAAACGGCATGAATATTATTATGGGCATTATGATTCCAACTGCGATCAAGATAAAGCTACGAATATTAAAAGAGATGAGGTTCCACCACCGTAGGGATCCCCAAAAATGCAGTCAGCTTTATAACCGGAAAGGATTTCAAGTTGAATGCCATACCTGAAAGTAGTTTATTGTCGTTCTAACAAGTGGAATTGTAAATGTCAAATGAGACTGGGATAAATTGGGTATTTAGTGAGATTTTTGGGGTATCGACAGGTTAGTCCCCGTATTTGAACTAAAACTGTAGACAGTCATTAATATTTAACATGCCTTAATAGGACAGGACTTCCGAATATTACTAAGCATCAAGAGTCATAGTCACAGACGCGTGGTTCCGCTATGCTAAATACTTGCTGCTTTTCATAAATATGCATACTTAATTCTAAACGGTTTTAATTAACTGTGAACTGTAATGTGTGATATTAGGATCTGCTTGGGCCACGGTTCCCGTCCAGTGCGTCAACCGACATGTAAAGCTTCCATACGAACCTGTACGGAATAACTTGGCGATGGAAACGGATAAACAGAGTGAAAGACGGAAGTTGTTTTGTGACGAGCTTTTAGCGGATGTAGTCATCGAAGTGCCCGTACAGAAAAGCCGGGTTCCACCCTCGATTCCACCACCACCACCGTCCAATCATAACGGAATTATTTTCTTTGATGAAGAGGAAGAAGATGAATTAGGGACTTCGGAAACGGAGAGTACTGGCTTATCGGAACGAGAAAATAGCTTTGAATATATTTCTGTATTTCAAAATGTTAAGGCAAGTAAATACGTATGCATTGAAGCCTTTGAACCACCGATTTCCGCTAATCGCTTGAGTTACTGGTAAAAAATTGAGCTGACCCTTAAATAAAATTTGAAATAACAGGTAAGCTCAGACACCGAGACAATGGATTCTCGAAATAAATGCATCCCCCTGGAACCCACAAAACGCCTAATAGGCTTAGACCTTGGAAGCTTTAATAGTCGTCACAGCTCCTGGATCCCGCCTGATGAAGACGAAGATGCGGAGGAAGCAAGCATTGTAATAGGCGGTATGCGAATAATTATGCAATTCATATTCTAATTAAATCAATTTAAGCTGTAATGTAATTTATGTTTTTTTGTCAATTAGACACCGTCCGGACGCTTGTTACGGCGGATGGACGAAGTCACGGCCATGCCGCAATTTCCCATTCAATAGGAACTAAATCTAAATTAATTTATAAATGGAAGGCTCGACAGTCTTATGCATACGAATCCTATGACGAGGATGAGTTTTGTACAACTTTAGAAACAATGCTGCGGCATTACAACGAATTGTTACAATGTAAGTCGAAATTCAAATATATTTGTGAAATTACAACGGCTTATAATTTTTTTATTATTATTTAAATTGATATTTTTGAAAACCTCATTAACCAAGGCCGTCTTACTTGATCACAGGTAGCCCGAACATTAGATCCAACCCAGGAGTCCAGTGGAACTTTAGTATTCACTCTGGTATGGATAAGAAGCTCGTTCGTGAGGCGGCATTAAATGTAAGTTTCGTAATCCCTAATACCCACCTGCACCTGATTTCCTGACTGATTCTTGATTCTTTAATGAAATGCTCGTGTCCAGGAATAAATTAAATCTGATTCATTCAATATCGTGTTTAGAGCGGATTGGTAAAATCCAGAGATGAGCTTACGCCTCGTTAATGAATCAACTGCGGCTTCAGTCATGGCTTATGAATTTCTTCAACGGAGCAACAACGTTAAATGGGGTAATGACTTATTAATTCGCAAATTCGGATGACGAAATACTGAATTGACGTTGTAAATTCTCAAATTACTTTATTCGTAGGAAAAACGTTTTTAAACGTCAATATCGGCTCAACTTTCATTCATACGTCAGGATATGAGCTTAAGAATAACAAACTTGCAGTAATTGAAGCGAGTGATAGTCAAACTTTTGACTGTAAGTCGATTTTGAATTCAAATTTTGTATGCATTTCAATGCTTTTATCCTGGCTTATGATTTTATTTTATTTATAGCTCCAGATTCAAGTTTCATTGAACTACTTATGCGTGTGTTTAGTCATGAATTCATTCTTCAGTATGAGTCACGTTTTCGACCGGCTTGGATTCAAATGCTTCTAAACTTTGATGAAATGAAAGACCTGTATTTTAAAAATCCGTCGGATTCTAATTATCTATTTGTTCCAGCGAGCTTTGTCAACGAATTTCATCGTGTCACAGGGATTATTGTAAGAATATTCATCAAATTTTGAATATATAAACAACGTTTACCCACGATGCATAAAGGCTTATGTATTTTTCAAGATGGCTGAATGTGTCGATGACAACCGTGAGGAAGGAATGAGCTGGGATAGTAATGGAGCCATCGGATTTAGCGCAGATTTGCTTGAAGAATGGATGGTTCCTGTAGTTAGTGCGATTCGAGCCCGGTTAAAGGTCAAAAGTTACGACAGCGTCGTGTTAAGTGGAGGCGGGGCCAGTATGTTCATTCATCGTGAGCTTGTCAGGCTGCTTCCTTCTGTCAACGTGTATCTCATTCCGGTAAGCGAAAGATTTGCACAGGTAAAAATCTAAAGTTAATTTAGGCCTGCAAAAATTAACTTGTTTACATTTCCCGTTTTTAAGAATCCTGAACGGGCTGTTGTCGAAGGTCTGGTCAGGATGGACCGAGCAAGAATAACTTTCCAATCCCCATTTAGTATTGGCGTAGGCGTCATGACACCCTTTGACGAAGCTGTTCATCCCGAAGAAAAATGCGTAACGCGCCAAGGCAAGAAATGGTGCTCCGACGTTTGGGACTGCCTCATCAGGAAAGGGGAATGGATGACAATTGGTCAAACAGTTCTTCGTCGATCTTATGTCGGAGCCCAACCAGGACAAAATGTACTAGTTCTACCAATTTTTAAGTCTGAGCTGGAAGAACCGAAGGTGAGTAATTCAGGTGTTTGGTCGGGATCTCTTTAACCTGACCTACTAAACACGCTTTTCCATTTCAGCTCGTCACATCGCCAAGCGTTGAAAATATGCTGCGAACTTCGTTTTGAAATCAGCAAGGAGTCAGCTTGGCGAGAAGTAAGCCTCGTTATCAAATGCTTCGAGAGTGAGCTCAGTATTGTGGCCAGAGGGAGCGGTGGAGAGGTTAATCATGTCTCGATAGACTTCTAAAAAGCTCTGTGCAATGCTTTAAGCGTTCAAAAATGGGATGCTTAGGTAATAAAAATAATATATCAACTTCCAAAATATATTGCGGTTGTTGTTCAAACAAAAGAAATTTAATTGTTAATGTGAAATATTGAAATCTAACTTTTTACCTGAGAAAATTGAGCAATCAAAACAGCTCTGGAAATATTTCAGCAGAATAAAAACACAAGTTAAGGAGATACGAGACGCGCCAAATGGCTTCTATCTTTATTGCATGTTCAAATATGTACTAGAAAATAGCGAGAATGTCCCGAAGTGCAATGCAAGCTTTGCTCCTAAGAACAGGAAAAAAACTTAAATATAAATAAATTATTTACAATGTCCTGATCTGAAGTATGTATATTGAAAATTTGGATAACTTAAAATATCTAGCCTTTTTTGATAGTTGATTCAATACCTACTCCAATAGATGCTTACATGAAATATTTATAACTAAAAGTATATGTATATATTTTAAATATTTTAATGCTAGGACTAGGACAATAAGCCCAATAATTCTGGTGCTTGTGCTTTTATAAAGAAATTAAATCTTGAAATTCTTTCTCAACTGAATTCAGATCTTCCTCGGAAGAATTTACAGTTTCATTTCCACTCGTAACCAGAGTAATCCATTCTCCGACATTTTGATTTTTTCTTGCAGCAGCAGTATTTGGATTCTCACATTCACACTTGTAAGAACCCACTTCATTTCTCCAGACGCCGCCAGCATAGTTTCCATATGACTCGTCGACCCCATTATAATAAAAACGCCAATTTCCTTCAAAATTAGGCTTCTGGAAGAGAGTCAATTTGCAGCCCCAGTTCACGACTGTGCTTAGAATTCCACTGGTATGTCCATACAGGTGTGAGCCTCGTTGAGTTCCGTAGGTCATGTTTGCATCCGAATCACCAGGATAAACTGTCAGGCCTTTATCGAAGCAAGTGTGACAATTTGTTTGCGAAAATAGACGGGCACAGGCATTTCCAAGTTTGACCAACTGGCAGCTCACAGGGTGACAGCTACAGCAGAAGTACCGCGGTTCAAAACCCTACCAAAACAAAAGCAACAATCAATAAAATAAAATAGAATTAGCTCTGGTTTACGTTCTAGCGATTTTAGTTAGTTTGTAATCGCCAGCTGGCGACATTTCGCCAATTTCATCGACTCAAGTAAACAAATAATATAATACGCAAAAATGTACCCCTTTTGTAGCATCATATCGGATGTTCATTTGCTGGTCACGCCTCAGCTTGAACTGTGATGAACCAACTTGCCAAGAACCATTTATCTTTAAACCAAGATCCAGTCGACATTGGTACTCTGGAGCTAGCAATCCAACTTGATTAAGGGGTAAGATTATGTTTGCACTGGTCGTGCCTTCCAACGTTAAATTCCAACTTTCTGTGTTCGATCCGCGCTTATAAATACGCGCGCAAAGATGTGCCCAGGACACGGCACATCCTATTAACACCAACGCGAGTATTATTGGTGAAAACTTCATTTCTAAAAAATTTAGTTTGAAAATCGTATTATCTTATGTACCTATGCTCTGTCTCATGTGGTGTTTAAAAATGAAATGAAAAATATTTGTGTCGCGGTCACTCTAATCTGGAAATGCAGATTAAAATTTAAGTGCAGATCAGGTCATTAATTCAGCTGCTGCACAGATGCATCGTTATTAATCCTAAACGTTTCTGTTGACTTGTGGAGTATAAGGTCGTGTGTAGATTTGAGATTGGTATAAGCTTATATAGGTATAAGCTTAAATCACAAGTAATCTCCCGATTCTTGCATATACTACCTAAGCTGTATTCTTAAACTGACAAATGTAGCGGATTAATTATTATAAGAAGTCATCAGGGCAGGGGATAAGTCTGGATAGACAGTCTAAATTTATCTCTATTTCAATGAGTGTTACACGTTCTATTAATACAGGCAAGTTTTTCATAGCTACTATGTAGTGGAACAGCGCTGTAGTTGTACCATCTGCCTTAACTCGTTTCGTTGATCTATCACTTACTACGGCCCTGTCCTGTACCAAAGGCTCATTGATTGATATTTTTTAATTAAAAAAATCACTGCCAACGGTCACAACTACAAGGTAAATTTTCAATGCGTACCGGAGCATATGAGACTTTCCAAGTAAATACGGGACAAATACAATACTTTAAAGCCATTCTAAATGTGCAATATACAAATCCTTTATTCAGGCTTCCGCATAATAGCAAATTAATCTCAGGTAAAAAAGTTTAAATAGTGTAAATTTTCGTCGAATTTGGAGGACGGAGGAATAGTACCCAGCACCGCAGCCGAGTTGCCACGCTGGATGGCGATGCTTAACCGCTGCACCAAGAAAGATCTTGATCTAGGCTCGCCGGTAGAACAAAGCTATTGGTTTGTTATTTTTTTTAAATGAGTCCCTATTTAATCATCCAATTTATTTTCCAGACGTCGTCTACATCGGATCAATTCATCCGGAACATCTTAAACTCTGCAAATTAGCTTTGACCAACGGAAAACATGTATTATGCGAAAAGCCCTTGTGCGTTAATATTCGTGAGACGAAAGAAGTCATCGAATTTGCTCGGGCTCATAAGCGATTTTTCATGGAGGTACGATCGAGACTTTAAAAAAAAGTTAGAGACATTATCAATAATTAATAAGACATTAATTCGACAGGCAATTTGGTCCAGAGCATTTCCAGCATATAAGAAACTACGTGAAGAAATTGATAGCGGGGTCATCGGGGAAGTGCTGCAAGTAACCGCTGGAATTGGAGTTATTTTTCCTACAGAGAATTGGCGGACGTAAGAGACCGAGAATCCATTAACTCCTGTTTTTTTTTTAAATTTACAAATTCATTTTATTGACTGGCAAATATTTTCGATTCCAGATGGGATCGAGAAGCTAACGCCGGATCTGTTCTGGACATTGGGACATACACTTCCCAATTCGCCAGTTTTATTTATGGCGGTGAGAAGCCGGTAAAAATCGTGGCTTCCGGTCATAT
>VNWX01001766.1:0-14112 GCA_009869905.1 Ceratophysella communis | reverse complement strand
GAATTTGGTGGATAAGCTTCTCTAATATGTTTTGATCAATTTCCAAACCGTGGGGTAAGCTTAATTGAAAGCTAATACCATCAAATGCCGAGTTACGCCTGTTGGCGCACGGCAGGCATCAGCGCGCACTTGGCTTTTTCTGCGCTGCCGTCGACCGGAGGAGGAGGCGGAAAGATCGGCCGCAAGATCTCTCGTGCGCTGTGCAGCGGCTGGTTCGAAACGATTCCAAAATATTATAGCACCGTGAGATCCGCCCTGAGCCAAGCTTTAATTTGGTATATATCATGACCTTGCACGGCATCGGGGTATATGAAATACCAAGGGTATCAAGTGATATGTGGGACCCTGTACATTTTGCATGGACCATGCTATGTGTGCTCTAAAACAGAAATAGACACACCCACCCCAGTCGCAGGCCCATAGCAGGTTTCGAAGCCCCTGTGTTTCTTCAGCCATTCATCAGCATCAGCAGTTCTTCAAACAGTTGTTGCTCATCGTTTTCTTTATCCGAGGAATTCAGATCGAGATTAATTCATGTTTTAGACAATTAGTGTTACTGTTCGATCGGCGTTTGTCTGGTTCCCAGGTCAAGTACTCCAGTTTAAAGAGATCTTCAGTTACATATTTCTGGAGTTGAACACGAGCAGGTGAGTTGACACGATGGTCAAAATTTCCCGACTGGCTCAAGTTTCAATTACAAAAAATATTAATACCTATGTGCATCTAGAAAATGTCAACGCTGCGCTATAGCCAAAAAAGTGTGATCTGGGCTAAATTTTAATGCATTTCAGTCAGTCTTTGGTCTTTGCCATGGTCTGTATTCGAATTCGAATTCAAAACCAGTTTTCAAACTGCCACTCTATTGACTGCTGTCTATAATTATCTACCTAAATAGTGGGCATGATAATGAATGACTGATAAGGTGTTCTCCAGCAGCGTGAACTCCAGGGCATGGGCAGTTTTCATCAGCTGCCTCTTCACAATTGAGATTTGAGTCAGGGGATCATCTCCACCTCATCTATTATCATCATGCTGTGGATGAGCTGCCCTGTGTTATGCTAGTGGGCAGGAGAAGAGACGACGACGACGGGGAGGCAGAAAAGGCGTAGTCTGCCAACAAACAACACCTACTGCACTGCACACGGCAGCATAGCAGCCGGAATAAACTGAAAACTAACCAAACATAAAGTTTAACTCTGCGTTCTTGACTTGAACAGGTCGGGTCAAGATGTCACAGCTCCCACGATTTCAGGATGAGGAGAGGGAGTCTCAGTATGGATACGTGCACGCAGTTTCCGGACCGGGTAAGTTTACTGAAAGTTTCTCCAGGCACTTTTATCAGTTACCGACCACGCCCTATATAGTAAACTTAACAATGCATGTTAATATTTACCAGTCGTTACGGCGTCCCACATGGCTGGAGCTGCTATGTACGAACTTGTTCGAGTCGGATATGACCACTTGGTCGGAGAAATTATTCGTCTGGAGGGTGAAATGGCCACAATTCAGGTACTTAACTGTTGCCATTAAGAGAGGTTTTTGTGTGCATGGCAAAATTAACGGCCAAATTTTAAAATAACGGTATATTCGCAGGTGTACGAGGAAACATCAGGCGTAACTGTGGGGGATCCGGTACTCCGTACTGGAAAGCCGCTGTCGGTCGAGCTGGGACCGGGTATCATGAAATCAATCTTTGACGGAATCCAGCGTCCACTCCAAGATATCTGTGACCTCACGAAGTCTATTTATATCCCGAAGGGTGTCAACGTCCCAGCTCTATCACGCACCAAGAAATGGGACTTTGTTCCCGACAGAAACGTTCGCGTAAGGCTCTATTCTCAGTTGCAGCAGCGAGTACATTGATACTGATCAATGTCACAGCTGACATTTGAAATTCCAGTGGTTGTGTCTATTATAAACATTATTTATGTTTGAACAGGTGGGAAGTCACGTCACAGGTGGAGATATTTATGGATCTGTGGCTGAGACATTGCTCGTGAATCATAAAATGCTAGTTCCCCCAAGGGCGAAAGGAACTGTGACGTTCTTAGCTGAGCCAGGCGCATATGATATGAATGATGTGGTGCTTGAGACCGAGTTCGACGGCGAGAAGTCAAAGTTCACTATGCTACAAGTTTGGCCCGTGCGACAACCTCGCCCTGTTACGGAGAAGCTTCCCGCTAACTTCCCGCTTCTTACGGGACAGCGGGTTCTAGATACGCTCTTCCCGTACGGCTAAATTCCACTTTTAGAAAACCAGATTTTCTCCTGTAATTCTTCGGTGCTAAGATTGAGTCATGTGTTTCCTTGCCGACAGGTGCGTGCAAGGTGGAACTACGGCCATTCCAGGGGCTTTTGGTTGCGGAAAGACCGTAATTTCCCAGTCACTCTCCAAGTACTCCAATTCAGAGGTCATCATCTACGTCGGTTGTGGTGAACGTGGTAATGAGATGTGAGTGGTTCAACGTGTTTCTTGATGGATTGACATTGACGGGCATGCAATAGCTATACTAATCTTAAGATTCTAAGGAAGTCTTCTTATGATACAGGGCTGAGGTGTTGGGAGATTTCCCGGAGCTCCAATACGAGCTCCCGAACGGAGTTTCAGAGTCCATCATGAGTCGTACTGCTCTTGTGGCCAATACATCCAACATGCCTGTCGCTGCTCGAGAGGCTTCAATCTACACAGGCATCACTCTCTCCGAATACTTCCGAGACATGGGTAGGTTCAAAAGACAAAGCGATTTACTTTATCGTAGAAATTCACTGACGGTCTTACTCTGCTCCAGGTTACAACGTTGCTATGATGGCTGACTCGACATCTCGATGGGCAGAAGCTTTGAGAGAAATCTCAGGTCGATTGGCTGAGATGCCTGCTGATAGGTAAGTTTCTCAAGCATTCATTCATTTAAGTATGTCGGAAGTCAGACAGAAAAGCTAACTTATGATTTTCGGTTTGCAGTGGCTACCCCGCATATCTGGGCGCCCGTCTGGCCTCCTTTTACGAGCGAGCAGGAAGAGTGAAGTGTCTGGGAAATCCCGAGAGAGAAGGATCAGTTTCCATCGTGGGTGCAGTATCCCCGCCCGGTGGTGACTTCTCCGATCCCGTCACCACTGCCACACTCGGTATCGTGCAGGTTTTCTGGGGTCTGGACAAAAGATTGGCTCAGCGCAAGCATTTCCCTTCTATCAACTGGCTTATCTCGTACAGGTAAATTCCTCCGCTGATATTGGTACACGGGTATTCGTTCCGAAAAATGGAAATTACGTTGTATACTTATTGCAGCAAGTACATGCGGGCCCTGGATGACTACTACGACAAGCACTTTCCAGAGTTTGTGCCGCTGAGAACTCGAGTAAAGGAGATTTTACAGGAAGAGGAGGACCTCGCTGAAATTGTGCAGCTCGTTGGTAAAGCTTCGCTCGCTGAGACGGACAAGATCACACTCGAGGTAGCTCGGCTCCTCAAGGAAGATTTCCTCCAACAGAACGGGTGAGTCAATTTAAATTAAAGGGTTCAATATATTCCGGTCGTTAACTAATACCAATGGTTTATTGCAGATACACGCCGTATGACCGTTACTGTCCGTTCTACAAGAGCGTGGCCATGTTGAAGAACATGATCGGCTTCTATGAAATGGCCAGACACGCCGTGGAGTCCACGGCCCAGTCCGACAATAAGGTGACGTGGAATACAATCAAGGAGTCGATGGGTCAGATCCTCTATCAACTCTCCTCCATGAAGTTCAAGAATCCAAGCGAAGACGGAGAAGTCAAGATCAAGGCAGAGTGTGACCAGCTCTACGAAGACATGCAGGCCGCTTTCCGGAATCTCGAGGAGTAGTCAGCCTCGCTACTAATTCCATGCACTCATTCCAAGCCCACAAACACTCATTCCTTCTAAGTCAGGCTGCAGTCAGTCGGTCTTCGTGTTTAGTCTGTTTGCCCAGGGCTCTCTAGTTGTAGCTCAAGCAGTCCTCGGGTCGAAATTATCAAATACTTATTAGCTAGTTCTTCGGTAGTCAGTACTTGTTAGCGTGTAGTTGTTGTTATTTGGTTCGTGTTCCCAAAAATAAAGAGTCTATATGTGGTAGTAAATTCAGGTCTTTCTTATGTAAATCATTGAGATAAGGCTCGGCACACCCGCCATTGCACATTGATTGGTAATGTTGTTGCATCTGTGTTTTGAAAGCATCCATAGAAATACGAATCTATAACCGAACCTACGCGATCTCTCCAGACAAAATTCGACTTTCAGAAACAATGTTTAAGGCATGGCTAAATTTTGACGTAGCGCAACGGCTGGGCAGTTTGTGTACTAGCTGATGCAACTATTTACCACCGGAGACGGAGACCATTTCTTCAGGCTAAATATGTTATTTACCGAGCTGTCAGGTCAGTACTACAAAATGCGGCATTACGAACTCAAAAGTTAATGATAAAACCAAGAAAAAACTCAAACCGTCTGATTTCGAGTTTCAAATTGATTACAGGACTGTAATGGAGTCTATATCAGTAAAGTTAACATTGTCGATGTCAATATTCGCTTCGAAGGTAAGGTTTGCGGTCTTAAGACACATGAAAATTTGAAAAGATTAAAGGCCATCGCGTTCATTCTGCTTTCACTATAAATTTAACCAGTGAATCCAGCTTTGTACCGCAACTAATCCAAATATCGGCCTGGTAACCAAGCGGCGATTTTGGTAATTATCCAAGCACAAACACAGCTTTGTTTACATGGAGAAAACTGATGCGGAACAAGAAATTTGATAAAGGTATCGCAATCGCTATTTCAACTTTCTGTGTGTGATCTTGATTTCTAATTCGTGTATCCAGAAAACTCAGGTTCAGGTGTCAAGTTCAATTCGTGTGTTTCCAAAACCCCGGTTCGTGTATCCAGAACTTGGTTGTTGGTGTTGGTGTGTCCAGAACTTGGGTTCGTTTGTAAAGAAGCTTGGTTTGAGTGCCGAGTGTTCAAAACTTTGGTTCGTGTGGCCAGAACCTTGGTTGATGTGTCCAAAACTTTGGTTCGTTTAAGCAGAACCTTGGTTGGTGTGTCGTTCGTCCTGAACTTCAGTTCGTGTACGAAGTCCTTCGATTCGTGTAACAAGTTAGTTTAACCCATCCCAAATCTTTTCCGCGCATTCAACAGCCCTCCAGGCAAATAAAAATGGCGGAGCAAGAAACCCCCTCCCCCGTCTCGATTCAAGCCCTAGTGCAACCTCAACTCTGTGAGAGCACCGCTGCTGTCGTTAACCCGGATCCTCGACCGGAAGTACCATCCGTTTCTCCGACGGTCGAACAAGTGAAACGACCAAGGTGCTTCTGTGATACTATTCCAAAGGCCCAGCTGGAAGCGGAAGCAAAACTGATGTATTTCAAGCAATTTCGTACGCTCAACTTGTGGTTTCGACAAGGTCTCCGCAAGGAAGAGCTCATGGCCATGGTCAATCGTTACTGGACTCCTCTGCCTGCTCATCAAAAGCAAATTTACTACGCACAGGTGAGTAAATGGAAAATTTGTGGCGAACTGTGCATCCAGTATCCATCTCATCTTGCTGGTTGTTGAACTGCATTGGTATCGTTTTTTTCCAGTACGTCGAGAAGCTGAGCAAGGACCTCGTGTCTATCAACCCGCGCCTACAAACGCCAATGGAGCGTCGCCAACTGGAATATTTACGCTCGGAGGGTAGGCCGGGCGCCCCTTGGACCAAGAAGCCTCCTTCAAAGGGTCCACTATGTCCCGTTTGCTCTGTGCCAGCAACTCGGCTGAACCCGTCGCTGATTCGTCTCGTCGAAAAGCCAAGATTGACTACACCGATTCAACAGGACAAGGATCTAGCTCAGACTTCTCTCGGCGTCGCTCCTCGGATTGGCCCCAAGAAGGCAGTCAAAAGACAATACCATCATTCGATCCTGCCTGCTAAACCAGTGGCAACAGCTTCGAATCTCCTTGAGTCCGACTCAGCGAGTATTCAACCCTGTGACTGCTCTGATTGTGTACCCCTCGTTACACCACGTCCTGAAAAGAGACCCAGATATATCAGAAAGGCACCAGCTGAAAAGAAACCACGAAAAGTCAGGGAGATCAAAATCAAAGATGGAGTCGAAAATAAAGTCAAACCGAGACCCAGAGTTGAGAAGCGAACTGCCAGTGCCAGCTTCAGTCAGGAGGATCCGAATCCGAGTCCAGAGATCACTATCTCTCCGGAAACACAGCGAATACTTAAGAAGTGCAGAATTTCGCTTGATACGATCGACCATCCACAAGCTCCTGCTGATGGTCTTCAACACCAGTAAGTTTGCTATTTGACGAGCATTAATTGCCGCTAACGGTAGCGATTTCATGTTTTCTGTGCTTCTGTTACAGTACCAGCCAGCCGGTCCTCCTGGTCAACTGGACACCAACGGGAGATGCTATAATCAGTCAGATTGATCAACAACAGAATGCGACCGAGACTCTGATCGAGGACGGTAAGTCAAAATAACTTATCGAATCGAAAGTATTTCAAGCTGTACCTACAATAGACCGATTTTCATAAATTTTTTTGTTCCATTTAATCCAGATGGCAAGGAGTCCGCAGCGGAAGTGGACCGGATTTTAAATTCTACGGAAGCCGAGGAACAAGACGTGTTCCAATGGATGCTGGGCATGTAATCATCATGATCCAGCACAAACGAGCTGTGTAATTAAAAATGTGTAAACGTCATAGGAGTGAACCTATTTCCAGAAAGTTATTAATCGTCGTCGTATGTATATGGAAGTCGCTAACCATTCATGAAAAGTGTTAGCGATGCGATAAGTGATATACTTGTAATTAATTAGTTAATTTGAATAAATATTTATGAAGTGATACTGGTTTCGTTTAAATTATTTGCAATGCCGAAATTGTAAAAATGCGTTCTTTTACCATTGCGGTGAGCCTGTTAGTTGTTAGTCCTTAATTTAAAAAAAAGTAGTCGATTTAGCTTCGCGATTGCAAATCCCGGGTAAAAGCTCAACTACGATTGTTCCCGAATTGAACTAGGCACATCAAATCAACTCTCCGATTTGACATGGCTTCTATCAAGCTGGCATGTAAATACAAATGCACTATTGTTACAAAAATACATGATTTACCTACCGACGCGTGCATAGTTCTCTCGCTCAACCCCATTTCATCATCAAAGTGTCAATCATCTTCTCATCTGTCACAATTTTTTCATCAAGATAAACTGGTAACTGGTGCTATGCTATTGGCTTTGCTCTTGCTTGAGTTCAGGTTCATGAAGATTACAATACCCAGAATAATGAGGTTTAAATTATTCGACTTGTGGCCGAGCAGCACAAGCGTCGTTGTCTGCGTCCTCGTTCGAGTCGATCTCTCTATTTCTATCCATTCTCGATGTATATACCTATGTATGTAAGTAGGTAGCGGGCGAGGCAGCAGGCCAGAAGAATAGGCAGGGTGAGTTGCGCATGCAGGATCCACAGGGTTGTGTGATTCGAGTTGAGAATTTGAAAGGGATGATTTAGGGGGTTGGTTATTTGTATACCGGAGGAGCTTAGCTGCAGGGGATGCTGCTGCTGGTGAAAGGTAGAATAGAACTCTTTGAACTTACCTATGTAGGTATTTACTTTCTAAAACAATGGACCTCTAAACAGGGCAGAGGGTTGGGGTTGATTTGATTTCCATCCGAAGTTAAGGTTGTGGTAAGGATTACCTGGTTGATGCTACCCCCTACTATGGAGAAAGTTACATTCTACTTCTACGCCCTTGCACTGCAGAATGGGTTAAACCACGGGAATTCAGAAGAAATACTGCGACCTGCGACCTGCGCTGCGACCACCACCATACCACCACCAACCTACTGCACCACCACGAGTGCGAGGCGAGTAGAAAGCAACCCTGGTGGAGAGTGCGCATGTGATCAGCTGATAGGTTCTTCCGCAGCAACAAGGAGAGAGTTCTGTCTGTCTGTTGCTCTGCTGTGTTTGTGAATTTTTTGTGAGCTGCAGTGTGTTGTGGAAGCAGGCAAACAGTTCAGCCTTATTTTGAGCTGCCTTGTCAGCTCTCTGCACCCACTTCACTTCCGTCGTTCGGGTTCTACGCTGCTGCACTCACTCCTGCCCCTGCCCACGACGACACAATTAATTTGGACACCCTTCTGATTACTTCTGTGACCCCAACTGGGCCCACCCGAATGGCTGACTCCCCGGAGGGGGTGGGCCCCCATGTGGACACGCCGGACTCGGTGGAAGGGGACTGGGGCGACTTGCCGTCCGTCGTGCTCATCGAGCTCTACAAGTATCTGCCGCTCTCGGACAGGCTCAAGGCTTCCTCCACATCCGCTAATTGGCGTGTCCCCGTTTTTCAGGTACTTACATTAAGTAATTTGATTGCAGAAAGGATGACAGAGAGAGCTTCACAGTTGCTAGATGCCTGGTAGTTTGAAATGATCGAAAATTCCACTTCTTCCCTAAAATCGTGATTATCGTATTTGACATGTTCTTTTTTGTCCATTTTCAGTTGTCACCGTACAAGCGATTGGATCTTTGCCTGGCCAACTTTGAGGCAGACGCCCCGAAAGTTCGCTTTTTTACAACGCATTTCGTTCACAAAGTACCCGAAGTAAACTTGACATTCAACGTCGCCAGTGCAGCAGCCTTCGAGCTCGTAAATGAGATTCTGACTAGCCTCCAAACGAATACGGGGCTTCGTACACTTACAATTCACGCTACGCACGATGCTCTGTCCAAGGAGCTCTTTTATGAACAAACAACTTCTGCACTTATTCTCAGGCAGTACTTTCTCAGGTAAGTACATTGTTCTGGAAATCTAAAAGCATGGATCTGATATCTGATCTGATTCAATTCACCTAACGAATCCATAACTCCATGACACACTTTTCCGTTCAATATTTCAGGAAAGTTTTGGATCCACTCTGCGCTGTGCTCCGGAGTCGGAATTCTTTGCAGACGCTCAGCTTTCCGCTCATTGCTGAAATGGGTGGGGCTCAGGAGACACTTCTCACAACGCTACTTCGGACTCCGAGACTCCACGCTCTGCGGCATTTATTTCTACCAACGCTCCCAACTCCGTCACGGTTCCGGCCATCGTCAACTCCGATTCCGACATTCTCGCTGTTGCCCGCCGCTTTCACGCAGGCCTTCGTTCATCTTCAGGTAGGCTCATATTTAAGCTTTTGTAGTACAAATTAGTAGCTGCAAAGAGTTCCATTTTCTGACTCTTGACTCATCTGTTGGGAAGCTGGCTGTTGGTTATTCGATACTGACTATTCCTTGTTAATTCTATATACTTACTATTTTTCATTCTGTTTGTCAGATGCTGAGTCTGGAACTGGCTGTGCTTAGTGACGAAGTGTTGAGAATGCTCGGTAATGGAAATCACAACGGGGGTCTCAAGCGTATATCGCTGATCGCCTTCCGGGCCAACCCTGGTCTGACCAACGCTGGTTGGACCGAGTTTGCTTCCAACAAGTAAGTTCTTCTCCAATTTCGTGTTTCTAACGTCATTTTGCCTGGGGAGAGTATTAGTCACTTTCAAAACTTTATACAGCCCTGCTTGCGATGTTCGTTTGACATTGGTTGGCCGTGACTGCATTTTGGGAGCTGGAGCTCAGATCATTTTTGCTGCTATGCGAATCACACACTTTCGGGCTTTGTATTGTCAAGAGCTCAGAATGTCGGCACTGAATTCGCTAATTCGCTGGAACGAGCCTTCTTTGGCTCATATCGAACTCGTGAACGAGCAGCTGGACTGTGATGGAAGCCATTATGGCAGAGTCTCAAAACCCGAACCAACACTTCCTCGATCCGCTGATTTACGCAGCCTGGCGCTGTCCTAATCTCGCCTTCATACGAATTGGTAATGAACACTACCGGCTTTTACTTCAGCACTCACGACTTCAGATTTAGTTAATATGTTATTCATCTGCACACAGGCTTCCGCTATTGCGGTCAGAACCTTGTTGGAATCGCTCGACTCAAGGGATCAAGCCTTCAAAGCCTCGAAATTCCGGCAAAGTTGATCAACTACCACAACTTGAACCAGCTCTCCCAAGTAAGATATTTCATTTCTGATTCCATGAAATGAGGAGGCAGTCAGGGGGTTACATAATGGGATAGGGATTTTAGTTTTCTTTTGCCCTATGCTAATTATCTATTAACTCATTAACTGGGATTCTTAGGAGATGACTAAGGCCTTGAGCAGAGCATGGACACCAGCAGAAGACGAAGGAGATCGCCGGCCATCCCGCTCTCAGGCCCTCTGCCGCAAGGTCACTTCCTGCTTCCACCGCGCTCCTTATGGACGAGGGTGGAGCTGGGAGTGCCTAATTCCTCGGAACGCCCATTTGTATAGAACACCAACTACCACCAGCCAGCACCATCATTTACCCACTTCGCTCTTTTATCATTTTATTGGAATACCCTGTTTTGTTTTGGAGCTGGTTCAAGACTCGTACAAGATTCCCTAGATCTCTAGCCCATCCCCAGCTCGAGTTCAAATCATTATCATGAGGCACACTTCCATGCCTGCCACCTATAACACAAAGACTGCTCCCTGGACGGGAGGCCTCTCATATTATGACCCGCTACACCTGTAACTGTATATAGCTAGTTGAAGAAACCAAAGGGCTCCGTGCCGGGCATTTTAAGTTAAGTTCGAGGGCAGCAACCAACTGTGATATGACCCACGCCCTCGCCATCCGACCAAAGCTCTCGTTCGAGCAGAACAGCCCGGCCGACCACTACTCACATTCCATACCGACCTATATATAATGCCCTCCTCTTCGCGGGCGAGGGGAACGGAAAGACTGAGGTTCCGCCAGACCTAGATGCGACGCGGGACACTCCAGCACCGCACCTCTCTTCGACTACGAGAAGCGGAATGGATCCCTGCAAGCAGCCGAGGCAGCAAAGGCCCACCACGTACCTGACCAATGGCAATTGGGCAACGGCTACCGCATGCCAAAGACGAAACGAACGCGATAATTTTATCCTCATGAATGACTATTTTATTTCCGACTCAGCTGAGATCATTGTTTCCCACCTTCCATCTGTACATCCAGTCTCTGTAATATCTAATTGACACCTGAATAAAGTTGGTGCTGATGTTATCTAATACGCCAGTAGTGTGCATTCAGACTATCGTCCGATATTACGCAGCGCAAGCAACTTGTTTACGTTTAGCAGTCTTAATGGAATTTAGTTTGGTTGCTGTCGGGAATTTCGTGCGGCCTGGATGAGTGTGGACAGGAGGAAGAGCATCCCACCGGCTACAACAGTCAGGGTCAGAAGAGTGACAATTGTCTGACTGTCCGAGTCTCCTACCGGAATCTGAACTGTTCCACTCTTCGCATTCTGAAATTACAACAGCATTTTAGACATTTGAACAGAGCTATTTCAAATCTACTCCGTTCGAAACTTACGGCTTTGTATGGAAGACGAAGCCAAACGCAATTGTGACTTTCTTCAGCCCCTCTCCCACATAAAGCTGTGGTGGGACAAGAAGTCAGAGAATCGGCATCCCAGTCTTCGCAGCGGAGAAGTAGCTGCGGTAGAGGAAGGCTAACTGGCGTGTAACCCGCCGGATTCACAAGTCCAGTCCTACGATCCACCGCCGTATCGATACTGGAATGGCTACGAGGCTTTTGGTAGCGATAATGGATCGGTAACCGAATGGGTTCAGTGGACACTAAATTTCCTACATAGAAATAAGAGAGCATAAGAATCATCACTATTCTTAGGTCATTTATTGAGGTTTAAAATGCTGGCTACGGTGCTGTGCGTATCCAAAAAAAACAGATAGTTCATGGCGTTTGACCACCGCGACAGCGCCGGTTACCAGTAAACTTTAATGCCGCTGTGTTCCTGACCTGTAAGGACGGGGCTGAGGTGGATAAGCAGAGTAGAATTGGAACTGGCAAGCCATGCAGGGCTCTCCAAATCAGTCCAGTTATTGAGCACTCGAATATGATCGTACGCTGGAGAAATTGCCAACTCGTAAGGATCCACGTAAACAGCCGGTGGAAATTTAGCCAACAAAGCCAGGCGACATTGTGACGAGAGGAAGTGAGCCGGCGGAATGGCAGAGTTGGTGATGGTCACTTCAACGCTCTCTTCAACTTCTCTGTAAATAAAACAGACAATATTGAAAGGTCAAATAAAAAATTTATTGGGTATGCAAATTCCGAAATTTTGGTCACGACTCACGACGGACAGATCAATCATGAATTAGCGTGTAATTGAATGGGCATTAAATATTTTCTGTGATTACCGGTGAAATCCCTCTTTAGTGATGAAGCGGATGAGGTTGGGATGGAGGCCCTGAAGCATAGGGCAACCTGAATTCGAGGCACCCCAGCATGAGCCTATGACTAGAAAAAGGCCCACCCAACAAACTTGGAGCGAATTCGCCATTTCAAATTGACTATCAAGTTTTGACAACTGAAGAGAGCATGTCAGACTTCGCGCCATCCTCGATGTGAGCTGCTCAAGGCGCAGTCCTGCATTGGCCACTCCTCGATCCGGGGAGCCAGGTTGTAAATACTCTCGACTTATCTGTCTGGGTGTTGAGTGAGCTAGCCGCCGAGTCATCAGAACTCAGAACACGATCACAGGGAGAACGGAGCGGTCATCAGTTCAGTGACCAGCAGAGGCAAAGGGACTGCCTGGAAACGTATCGACACTTGTCTTTCATCCGTACTTGACCTCTGTGCTTGTGCAGTTGCTGGGAAGTGTTCAGGAAACCGTCCAGCTGAGTCACTGCCACCTAAAACTCTCCGGGGTTAAACGAAGGTCAAATCAAAGGTTGGGCCGAGACCAAGCCCACTACCGGAAACAAGCAGATCGCCAACGAAATGGGATCCTGGTTTAGTAAGAGCAAACGTGGTGGAGAGGCGGCTTCGTCTTCTCGGGTCACAGAACAAGACAAGGCTGTACTCGTACGTGCATCAATTGTATTTTAGTTATTTAAGACTAACGACTAACCCCAACAATTACGACTTATGTCAAATGTTGATGCATAAATTAATCATTTACTGGATATTTGAGAACAGGGATTAAAGCAACAGAGGGACAAAATCAAGCAATACCAGCTTCGGATCCAGCAGGCTCTGGAGAAGGAAAGGGAGCTTGCCCGCCAGCTCATTCAACAGGGCCGCAAGGAGTGAGTCACCCATTCGACGAACCCCATTTTTTAACCATTTTCACATGCCTATACCAACAAGCTTTTTTTAAACTACACAACTTACCATATAAATGCTGATAAAGACAGACATACATGTAGCATTAATCTCTACGTTGTTTCTTTCAGCCGGGCTAAGCTCCTGCTCAAGAAGAAACGCTTTCAGGAGTCACAGTTGGATAAGTCTGAAGCTCTGCTAGACAATCTTGAAAAGATGGTACATGACCTGTGAGTTTGCTCAGGTTGAGGTGCAGGTAAGAAGTGGACTAAATCAAAGCCTATTAGGATAATGTCGGAGAAATGGGTGGGAGAATAAAATTTTGTACTTTGCTTTCAGGTGCTGGAAGGGTTGAAGGCCGGAACAGAGGCCCTGAAGAAGATTCACGATGTGCTGTCAGTGGATGAAGTGGAGCGAATCTTAGAGGAGAGCAAGGAGGGAATAGAGAAGCAGGCTGAGATCGATGCCCTCCTCAGCAACAACCTTAGTCCGGAAGATCTGGAGTCTGTAGAGACGGAGTACGAGCAGATCCTAGCCCTGGAGGGCCTTTCCCAGCTCACACCCGACCAAGAGCTACCCGCCTTCCCCCAAGTGCCCGTCACACCAATTCCGGATCATGCAGGTACTACCAGCATTTCAAATGACTCGAGTAAAGTAAACCAACCATGGCGAAGACTCTGGTGATTAGCCGATTATGGCCGTTGTCGTTGGTCATCAGTAATCACTACCGGCACCGGCTGGTCTTTATTTTTGACCACCGATTGATCATACTTCAAAATTATTGGCCATTAGAATTGCTGTTCCGAATCATCGCCTAATTTTAAGATAATATTTTTGTTTACAGAAGCCGAAGCACGAAGATCGAAAGAGAAAAAAGAGAAGGAGCGAGGCGTAGAGCTCCTGGCGTCATGAACGGTGCCCGGC
>VNWX01001765.1:0-14118 GCA_009869905.1 Ceratophysella communis | reverse complement strand
GTGACAATTCTGGGTGTAGTAACAGACGCATGAGCAGAGATGAGGAGAATTTAAATAAAGTGAAAGTATTTTCCTTTTAGTGCTTGACATATAGCGGCTTTTTATTAAAAATAATGGAACTGTCAGTATAATATTATGCAAACAGGGGATTTTTATGAAGAGAGAAGTATATTGAGAAGCAGGAGATGCAAACTGACGTGAGAGGCATTGAAACTGACATTTGAGTTTAGAGTAAAGATCTGTAGCCTCTCAGAGGCGTAGTCTTAAGAATGAGATGTATTTCTAGCTTCCAGCCCCGTTTCTCTTCCTATTGAAAGCCCTTCTAGCCAAAACTCTCTGAACGGTGAATTTGTGATAAATAACCCTTAAAATTTATAAGATGGGAGGAAGCTGGGAGATCAGATTAGATGAGGAGATGGAGCATCCCCACCATCCTACTTAGTTACTGTATTACTCCCAAACCTAAGGCCCCGCATGCCTTCTAGTTAGACTTAAGGCGGACTTAGTGAAGCACGGCTTCCTTTTTTGTATAGCAAATTTCGAGCTGTATGTCTCCGTTCTCTGAAAACCAACGCTACTTTATCGTATTCCGCCAGCTCGGAGAAGTATTAGGAACGAACAGAACTGTATATTGTTTGGTACTTCCATTAGACGTGGTTTCAGTTCGTCTCCTCTTCTATCTCCGAGCAAGAGGCACATTTTGGTGAAATAGGAGCCTTGCCTCGTTACACAGTGAAAGTAGGATGAGTCTCGCCTAGGATAGAAAACTAACCGAAATACAAGCTCCAGAGCAGGAGCATTTCTAGTCTGAGAGAATCCCTCTGCTGCGTGGAGAAAGCTCGTGAGAGAAGGCAAGGGAAAGGTATTAGGAGCCATTTACTTTCAGCCAGCGTCGAACTCATCCATCTCTCGAGTCCGTTTTCCAAATTCACCCATAAATCTACATTATGACAGTTGGGGTTGTTGGTGGGTGTCTGGGAAGTGGGCACACTTCCGCTTTTCTACACGGATTCCCAGCATGCTCTTTGCATAATACTCCCCAAAGTCTGACACATGCTTCAAACTTAGGCTCAGCTACATGTCGGGCTCTCATCTCTCAACCTAATTACCGATTCAACCAGCCACCACCATTTTCAATCTAACGACAAGTTGGGGAAACTGAGCTCATATGCAAATTGCATTGATCCGTGAATTCTGCTAGGAATTTACTGAACTAAAAAAAAAAGACCCGGCTGCTGCTGTGGGCTGTGACGACCAACCGAATTTTGAGCAGGCTTAGACTGCATTTACAAGTAGCGTGCGTTTCCGGTAGAAAGAAGAGAATGGGAGAGGCGGGTTTTGAAACTTTCTGGTTGCCATTAGTCCTAATATGAAATATATACAATGGCGCACACCCCTTCAACTTAAATCTGTGATAAGACGAGAAGTTTCGTATTGTCCTCTCGCACGGACGTTGGAGAACAAGAACCCAAATGTAGACCCAGATTGTATCCGATTCCGAGCGGAAGGAAGCCGAAAGTGTTTCCTTTGTGCAGGCAGCATGATTTAGAGCCAGGGGACAGAGAAAGTCTCCGCTTGTACCATGCAGTGAGAGCTACAATCGGCTCACATTCACATTCACATAATGCAGCCACAATGAAAATCATAAACAGTTCAATGATTCGGCTACTTTCTCCTAGTCAGCATGTATTTGGACTTTAGAACTTAGCAGAAGTGGCTGATACGTTCGATATACTTCTGGACTACTTTCGCATAGAGATAACGAGAAGTGGTTGAGCGGAGAGGGGATATAGGATAGATGAGATCCTTCCACATACATCCTGCCCATTCTTCCCAAGTGGCTCTCGATTTTCCGCCATGCAAACTGGCCGGGTACTATATTAGGCGGCTATGGTCAGTTTGAGCGTTAGAAGAGCGGTCCGAAATCCGATATTAGGGCTCTAAGTAGGTATCATCAGAGGCCGGGTCGTGCCTCTGCCGGAGTATGTCTCTGCTCAGACATGTGTGGGTAAGTGGCTAGAGGCTACTCGAGCTCCAGTCGAGTGAATAATATTGCTCAAAGTACAAAATTTGAGGTTTTCCCCTCTTCGTCGACTCTAACAGAGAATGGGAGAGGGAGAGGAAATGGGATTCTAAGAATGAAACGAGGTTTAGATAAGACGATGAGATGAGATGAAAAAGAAATGGCAAGACCTTTCTCTAGCCCGCACCTCTTCTTATCCGAGCTGCCCAGGGCCGGGTCAGGGGCTTACCCTCAGTTCGGGTGCTAGTAATCTCATTTACTGTCACTTTTGTCATTGTATTAGGACGCAGTATTAAATTCTAAATACCTATGTATTTTAAATTTCCAAAAAAAACGGAGTTGGTTTAAGATCGAGGTGCAACTTTCGCCACTTTCACAAGAAAACATTTTCTTGAGACCTAAAATTCAAGTACCTATACTAACATGGTTTTTGATATATTTATTAAATCTGTTATCATTGAGATGGTCGATTAACTGGAAAACTCATGTCCGAAAGGTAATACTTTAAGGATTGGCTGACTTTCACTTTCCAGAGGTATACCTTACGACTCAATTAGTGAAAACTATCGGCAATCAAAGATGGCGTGTTTCTGACACGAATTGCTCCGTAGATAAGCTTCAACGGGCTATTCGACGGAAGGCTCCGCCACTGTTTCCATTCTTGTTGCGGCTTAACCCTAGCCTTGGCACTGCTCTCTAAAGAGCTGAAGCAGAATCGAAAGCAGGCTGGAGAAAAGGACTACTAGACAGAGGTCTTCTGGACATGTGAATAAAGCATAGAGTACAGGAATTTTGCATTTTATGACCCGAAGGACTACATGCTTTTCCTCTCCTTCCTAGACGAAAACTCTCTCAGTGGATTTCTTTATTAAAATACCATATATGAAATGAGGGAGCCCTAGCCCTCAGACTCTCAGTTTTCTTTTCATTCCCAGACTCCTTTCAAAAGAGCTTTTCATTTATGGTATAAGCAAACAGCAATTCGTTTCTTATTTACTGCTGACTTCTTAACAGGCCCACTTTCTCTTTTGATGTTCAATTACAATGCATGCATACACTACGGGCTTTTGGAGGTTCTCATTTCATTTAGGGCAGAGGTACGGGCGAGCTAGCTGAGCTGCCTATTGGTAACCTGACTTGATGAGATAAAGGCGCATTGTTTCCATGAAAGGCGTTTGGATTTATATTTCTTTGTTTCAACTGAATTGGAAGTGTAGATCGACCTGTCGACGAGATGAAAGTGAGAACGGCTCTTGAAATGAAAAGCAAACTTGGGGAAAGTGTGTTCTGTGCTTAGGATTTAATTTGATAAAGGGCAAAGGGGAGGCGTTGGGAAACAAAACACATCACTGTAACCCGAGGACGACGTGAAGAGCCCAGTCTGCTTTGTACCTGTAGCTCAGAGTTGATTAACGAAAGAGTTTGATTTGGATGAAGGGATTTCCAGTATTATTTGCTAGGCTGATGGCTCATGGCTCAGGTTCCTCCATTGACACTGAGCTCTAAACAGCTGTAATCCACTTAAACAAATACAATGAAATACACTAGGTACTAGGCCATGGAATCAAAGGCTCTAAATTAACAGTAGAATATTAAAGCCCTGTCTGTCTAGCTGTATTTATCAGGACATGAGTAAGAGAGTACTTTGCTTTTTAGGTAGTCCGTATTTAATATTCACGTCGTACAGGCCAATCCCTACTTACATGAATTTTTGTTTGAAGTAGGTATGTTCTTTTTGACCTCTAAAATAGAAATAATGCAGTGAGAGGCTTTAAATTAAATTCTCGGGAGGCCAATTCGAAGCACACGAAAAGAACAGATCAAATGAATTCTTGACGGCTATTAAATTAACACGAAATAAGTTCAGGGAACTCTTATGGCACGACAAATAAAGTTACATCATTCATTAAATATTCGATTTGGCAAAGAAGCAGTGCTAAAAAGGAGTTAAAAACAGAAAATACATACCACAAACAAGCATGAAACGAAGAAACAGATGTCAAAGTTTAAAAGATGGAATTTTATGGCTTTTTCGAGCGAAACAAGCTGAATCAAAACGAAGCAAATGCTGTTTATTTCATACGAAATGAAAAGGTTCAATTAAGAGCATCAGGTTAGTCACAATCGAAAATTCCCTATAATTTAGCACTTAAATGCAGCCGTAGCATCATATAGTATTTTAAACTTTTAGCCTTTAAATAATGTCGCATCTCGCAACTTTGACTCTGGTACTTTCACTTTCAATGTTCGATTTAATTTAACTCAAATGAATGAAACTTGATATATGAATATAGGCCATGGATCCCCAGTTAAATGAAATTGGAAGGCAAACAGACCGCCCTGCTCCTCTCTGATATATGAAATAATTCCATTTCCCATTCATGCATAATGTAGTCATTTGAAGTGCTTTCACTCAGAAATACATAGAGCCCTGGCGGATTGAGGTTGACAGAAAAGACTGAAGCCGTGTGTAGGCGAGCTAGATTTCGGTAGGTAGCTCTTTCATAATGATAGAAAGAGACTCGGAGCATGCCGCCAGGAAAGACTTATCTTGAGGCTTCATCAATTGGAAACAACTTTCTTATCTCTTTCTCTCTCTCTTCTGGTCTGGTGAAAGAGCCTGAGCTCCATTGACCCGCACTTAAGATTCGGATTCAAGAGATGTAAATGCCAGCCCGCAGAAGAGAATGAATTTCTGCTCCGTCTCTCCATTCCCTCTCCATTATTTACCGAAATCCCGGGACCACTTCCTTCCCCAGCTTATTAATCCTCCTATTGATAGCCCCTTCTAATCCGCACATATCCTCCCAGGAAATTCATTATGGGAAACCAAGACCAGAAACACTCTAATCTATAAGCTCTATGGGGCCGAAACAAAGAATTATTTACAACTGACAGTTCAGAGAAACGGAGGCCAAAGTTGGGCTATATGGAGCCGCATCAAAGCTGGTCGCAGCTTTAGTAAGGAGAAAGTGCCAAAAGGGAAAGCGGAGCAGAAATTTGATGACGAAGTCAGCCAGCCTATTTTTAGTGGAAGAGAGCAATTTTGATGAAATTCTTTTCTGGGTTCAGTTCAGACTCAGGCATGTTTGAGTAGACAGAAAAGAGTTTTTTTGGGTGAAGAAAGAGAGCGGGGTGCGGGAGACGGGGGAAGTGAGTAGATTTGGCTCCAACTTTGTACTTTAGTTTTCTTTAGGAGATGACTCGGGTCAGTGAGGCAGATTTATGAGTGAGTGTGTGTGTGTGCAGAGCAAAGGAGAGGAGAGAGAGAGAGACTTTTCTGTAACTGAGCAATTTATGAAAAAGAAACTTGTGGCAAAGTTACATTATGTGGACTAAAACGAAAAATACTTTCACCCCACGAGTCGCACGCAGGGGCAGAGAAGGCTTAGGGCGTCTTTCCTCGTCAAATTTCAAGGTTGTCAAAGCGGGAGCCGAGCAGGCTTTCTTCCAATGCTAGTTTCTTATTTACTAAATAATCCTTCTATTAAATCCTATCTTCGAATGTATCATCTCGCTTTCACCGCTGTTAATACCCTACCAACTAAAATCTGTCTCTCTTCAAGACACGCTTAAATATATTTTCTCATTCTTAGTTCTAAGCTTTCAATTCCAAATTCTAATCTAGAAGGGATTAGGGCATTGCAAAAGCAGAAAAGCTTTTTAAACTTACTGTTGGGCTTGGAAGGAAGCCAAGGACGAGATTATT
Organism: Ceratophysella communis; assembly: GCA_009869905.1. Taxonomy (NCBI): domain Eukaryota; kingdom Metazoa; phylum Arthropoda; class Collembola; order Poduromorpha; family Hypogastruridae; genus Ceratophysella; species Ceratophysella communis. Next base: position 8,386 of record VNWX01001765.1, on the reverse strand, counting down.
GTATGAAACTTGATCAACCACGACATTTTAGTTGGTCCGTGTTGTAAGTAATTCTAAATCAGTATTAACGAGTATTTGTGCCGTAAAGAGGTTTGGCAAAAAATATGCTTGGCAGTGGAGCGTGGAGCTAGCTGTGGGGCGTAGGCTCATTTGATGATTGAGTGATGTGAAGAGTTGAAATGAAGTGTTTCTCTACCCACTCCAAATTTTGTAGTATCTTACATATTGTATTTTTGACAGTTTTAAAAGTACTCGACGTAGCCCAGCCTGTGCGCATTTAATTAGCATAGTCAGCCAGACATTTGAATCGAAATTCTAACACGCATGGACTGTCACAACCAGCCTGCTCACAGTACTATATTCCATGTACAACCCATTGTACTACCCTACATTGTTATTAGAAAATGTAAATATTATTCTTTTTCCACTCGTCGCTTTGGCTAGCGACATGGCACAGAGATGAAATTAGGTTCCCTTCATTAGCTAGATGACGTTGCATGCGTCAACATTAGTTTCCCAATCCCAATATGTGAATTACGCAGAACTATTGGATGAAAGGCGCCAGCATCTCTCGTCTGATAGTTAATGAATGGAGGCGTATCGTAAATCTTAACGTCCGCTACTTAATAAAGTTAGATCACGTCATGCAAATAAGACGATATTACTATAGTTATTATGGTTACTTTCTTAAATTTTTTAGAAACTTTATCAAATATAGCTGAGTTGCTGCTTTTGCTTTTTTTTAACTGGAAACTCAGGCTTATACGCGAAAATCAACAGAGTTCTACATTCTGTCTGAATTTAGATGTGTTTTCTGCACTGTTTTATCGAAATCGATATCCTTCAGTGCAGTGCCACTTATATTGCTTGACTGATGCAATTTGCTTGAACTGATTTTCCAAACTCGTTCACAGAAATATTGGTAAAGTGATGCAAGCAACCGAGAAAAGGGATATAACCGTCTCGTATTCACGGGCGTGTTTCAAGATGTGAGTACACTCCAGTGATTCGGATCCCAGTCCAGACGGCCTAGATCCCACGTCCCACCTGTAGTGATGTACACATTAAGACTTTGCTCTCTCACCGTCAATGGTCAAATATTTACACGGCTCCCTCCGATCCGCCAACCTTACGATTATGGGCACCCATTAATCCGTTGACATAGAATTAAGAGTACCTTTAAAGGACTCGTGGGCGTGGAGGTGTGTGATCGTGAATACGGTTTTAGAACCGTATGGTTCACAGACGCTTTGCTTCAGCCAAATAGACTTAAAATATAGCTCGTGAAATATTGGGACCTACCATTTTCACTGGAAACTGCAAAGTATATGATAACGGAAATCTCAAGCAATATTTAAGAGACCACATATTTAAACGGGGGAAGCTTGTGAGCAGAAAGTACCTTTTATCAGCGTCTGTAGCGCAAAATTCGACTTTGCCGTATCTATTGTCTAAATCTGATTATCCAATGCATTCCAAACACTGTCGAACAAGGCTGATTAAAAAGCGTAAAACAAGTAAATTGGCGTAGACGAAGCGACGAGACACGTTTTTCCCATTGCTTATTTAAGTTGGTTGGAGAGTGGAAGCGAAGGCGTGCAGAGAATAGGAAGAATTGAGGCTCCATGAATGAATTGCGTGTGAAGAATGAAAGAGTAATAAAAGGAAAAGAGAACTTTCTCCTGGATCTGCCGAGTTCTCAAAAAAACAAAGAGAAGGGAGATGAGGGAATCATAACTCCTATCTTACGCCCAATAAAATTGACAGGTTTACTTTACCCACTTGCCAAATTATTCTCGCATAATTTATTAACAATGAAACCCGAGCCGTAAGCCTGAGGATGAGAACATTGTAGCGGAATGGGGAAGAGAGCAGAGCTGAGAGCTCAAGGATCAGTCCTGTCCACCGCCGGCTCAACTTGATATAAAAAATGTTGCAAATCAAGTGGGCTCGGGCTTTAAGGGGACATTTAAAGTGTGGCTTGAGTAGTCTCAAAGGATTTATCGCCACATTATGAAAATGTAGTGGGGGTATGCGTCAGGAGATACGGCAGAACCATTACTTCCTCTATATTCTTCCCCCTATCCTCAAACCATCTTTCACAATCTGTCAAATTCTAATGCAAAAAGTATTATCAGAAAAACTTTCCTTTAAACGAAAAATTTGTCTTGAAGAGAGAAAAAAAACCGGGCGGGAAAGACTTGGAGTCTTTATTAAACTTTCCAAGAGACTCAGCTGGGACTTGAGCTCCGACGCTGCCCGTATAAAAATTTGGAATCCGTAGGACCTGACCAGCATGAAAGCTGGCTCTGGTAGGTCGTCTTTCTATTTTAAGCCTAGACAGACCAGCCAGATCTTTTCTGCACCATGCCAGTAAAGATATCATGGGTGAGGGGAGTAAAAAGTGTATCCGCATGAGACTATTCACAGCAAGGGAGCTAGAGAACATAAACTTCATTCTGCACACTTGGAACCTGGCTCGATAGAGCAATTTTTCTATTTATATTAAAAGCGGACCTCGTAGCGGAGATTTCGGGTCTACGTGTATTCATATTGTACTTCTGCATTCGCTTCAAACCATTGCACGCACTTGGATTCACCTCGTATCAATTCCTGGGCATTTGGGTATCACACCGGGGAAACCTTTAGATTTTAGCTGTTACGCTAACTGACGGCGATCGCACACAACCCATATTTACAGTCTTTTGAGCTTCCGTAGATTTTGAAATTGTCGAAACACAGATGTGAATTTGACGTAGCATTTTCTACAATGGAGCATGTACTCCAGCCAGTATGTGCTTGTTACATACCACGACTGTTCCCTTGTGGTCTGGTAGCTGAGCCTGACGATGCCACAGCAGCGGCCATACACAAGCATTTCAGCCAGCTCGTTCCTCTTGCCACTTTGATTCTTGTGGAGATCTCATTTCCCTATAGAATACATCAGTGAGAACTGGAGGAGAGTCACAAAGAGAGTTGGAGATGATGCTCTGAACTTTGTGTACAACACACACACACATGAAGTCGGCTTTAGTTTATCCATAGTTTTAAACTCAATACACTACACCAACTGAATTTTTAACAACCAACTGGAGAACATTGCCTCAACCACAGAACAACAAAGCCGGTGTATTATCTCATCTTCACATTTCACAAGCCTTCGGACCACACACAAACCGGATGCTAGCAAAAAGTTTAGAGAGAAATAAAGGCTTTTCTAGGGAATAATGGCTGTGGGAGAAAGCTCAACTCGACTCTCTCCATAAGGCTCGGCCTGGCAGTGAGAAAGTGCGAGTTTTAGAATTATTTCATTATCTGAATCCAAAAGCTGGGTTTTTAAGAGGAGTTGGGAATGGAGATTGAGGATGCTGATATAATGAATTATTACTTGTCAGAGCCGTGGGCTTGAATATAAAACAACAAACCACGCTCTCTTTCCTGACAGCCTCAGCCCGAGTGAGAGCAAAGCACCAGGCTTAAAACAGCAATGAAAATTAGATATACGGAATTCAATTTTAAGAGTTCCTATAAACAGAACACGAGTTAACAGCCTTAATCATTATACCTACTATCCTATGCATATTACGGCATTCTGAAATAGAACCGGAGAAAGCGGTGGGGCCTTATTCATGGACCAAAGTGCTGGCTGGATTTAAATTAGGTTTCTGCATTTTCGCGTAGTTTGATGGCACCATTTCACTCCGTTGGGGGATCCTCGTTTACAGAGAAGCTCACAAGCACAAGCTCTGTGTCTGTCCACAGGAAACCACATTTCGAAATCATAACACTATTGTGTGCTGAGATATTGTGGAGCTGTTCTGATTAGGCCATAACCAAGAACAATAAAGGCAAACGAGAAATTTCTCTGCCGTCTGAGTATCTTAAGAATAAATTAATTTCTGCCTCTTGAAGACTCTAATATTTGTGGATATTAGTAAGCTTGGGCGCTTAGACTGATAGCTCTGCACTCAAAACTAAATTCTGGCTCATTTCCTGAAAATATGAGGCAAGCGGGTGCCGGGTTGAATGAGCATCACAGAGCTGGAAGCGAGTTGACAGCTATTATGTTCCTTGATGGAATACACTAGAAGACTCGTCTGAAATTGAAGAAACAAAAAAAAAAACTCGACAATCTCCCACTAACTTGAAACGGAAACTCGTTCCGTGTAGATCTTACCAAAAAAAAACAACACATTTACTGTCCAAGAAAGAAGCCTGAGTAGGAAACTAATCTCTCTCAATGTTTCAATGCTCTTCTCTTATAAAATGTTGGTAAGCCTTGTCTCGAAGATTCCTGGAGTGAGCTATATGACGCTTTGTCTCAATGCTATAAATGAAAATGAAATTGGATGTGGCAGTATAATGGATCCTATCCGTGTCACTAATGTGCTCCAAAGTATCAACTTTCGGAGTAATGGAGGGCCTAGACTCAAAGCCCTGAGCCTTACCAGTACAAATACTCAAAACAAGCTTTAGAAAAGCTGGGCCTGGCCCACTACGCCTCAGGTCAGCTCAAGACGCTGAGTGGATTGGGTAAAGGTATGCTCGGTTTTGAGTTTCAGGTGTTTTGGGTCTCGTTTGTTTCTCCATTTTCTTCTTATTAATCTATTAAGAAAGGCTAATGATGTTATGAGTATAAGCACTCTAAATAAGACACAATATTAAATTGCACAGTCTTCAGCTGCATAGTAGCGTTCCACGTTTTATACCTGAAAAGCCGTTGCTTACTTGACGGTACTCAGCGTGCTGGACCGAAGCCTGATTCTGAGACGGAAGAAAAGGATATGAAACTTTTCTCCTCCAGTATTCTGTTCATGAAGAAGAAATGTTTCGCTACATTGATCTTTTCTCGTCCCCGTACTTATTGGAGAATAAAGCAATTCAGCCTTCTTCCTGTGCAACCGGAGAAGCACGAGGGGTGATACCGGCTATGAGCAAATTTCGTTCATGTCTGCACCACACCCCGTTATACACCAACGAAATTCAACCCATCTCACGTGAAAGTGACTCTTGTAAAGGCTTCTATTGAGTCAGCAATTCTCTACGCAGATTGCATATAAATATTTCCCAGAACTGAAATAACTCTGCTGGAAAGTGTGTGGCTACTGGACTGACTGGTCTGATCCTTTCTGGCCTGAATCCTCAATTCTGTTTTTGCCAAGCTGCACTGGTAGGCAAAAAAGAGAGGCAGCAGAGAAAGCTGATTTATTGCAACTCTATTTCACTATTTATGGAATTGTGAAATCTAAATTTTGAGTGTCAGTTTCTATATAGCTTTTTCTTCTATTCTCTGTAGCGAAATATGGAAACTTAGAGCTTCCAACTTTGAATGGAAGTGAAATACGACGGGGCTTTAGGAATGTCAAGCCGTTCAAGGCTAAATAAATTCATAGTCTGTTTCTATAGCGGAAAGTAGGGCATACAGTATTCTAATTTAAATCCAAGTGTCAGAACAAAACGAGGAATTTCAATTCCGGGGTTTCAAAGTTTCACTAAATGTTGAATTTTCCAATCGAGAGGAGAAAGTTAGTGAGGGCAATTACAAGCTTACATAATAGTTTCTCTTTGAGAGAAAATTAGTCTAGCCTTTCAATAATCACCTAATTTCCATTCAACCTTCGAAATTGATTCTTTCTCCTGGAATTCTCGTCGTATGTGGATGAGATGCTGAGAAACGATTAGGAGCCTGCCTTTGCTCCTTCTCTCACTCGCATGACTTTTTACACTTTCTCTGTGACTGGAGTTGATAGGATTGGCTTGAGAGGCCAGGCTCAGATCTGATGTGACCATTACCATTACGAAGAATTACCATAGTCGAACCATTTTTACTCTCCATTCGACTCAACACTCTTCTCTTGAGTTCACTCAACTGGAAAATTCAAATTCAGTCTTTACAAAAAAAAATCAGAAAGTGCAATTTTCTACACTCCTGAGCTTCAATTTGGGTAAATCTCTGACATAGGTGCTTGGGCGGGTTTAGTGAGAAAATGGAAAAGTCCTTTCTCGACTGCCCTTAACCCCCTGGATTCAGTAAATGTGAGTCGTCTTCATATGTAAAACGTAGAAGGTCGTTCAGGACGAGCAGGGAGAAAGTAATTCCTTCCGAATTGCATTGATTTTAATTCAGAAAGGAAAGAGGCGTTTGAGCAGACGACTGAAATGAGGAAGGAAGCCTCATATTCAAATTGAAACACATCAAGGAAGACGGCTATAACGCAGGAACATGCATTGAGGAGGATGACGTTAAATGGAAACGCGGCCTAAATCCTAATACACTTATAGAAGCGACGGATTTAAGCTCAGACTTCAGTTCTACGGGCGCCCAATTTCTGTAAGCGTTTAGCGTTAATTCTGCCTCGGTATTCGGGAGCGTCTAATTTTGCAAATTTAATAGAAATACGGAAAATATTCCGGCTTGCTGCAAGATTTGAATAATTTACATAGCGCGGTTATTGCTCAATATTCCTACATTTTTCTACCACATTAAGCTCATGATGTGCTCCTATTTTGTCCTGGTTCATATGATTCAAATATTAAAGTCAAATTAACAATTGAATTTCTGATTCGAAAAGGAATGTCAATACAAAAAATGACTTAAAAGAACAATAAAATGTGAGTATCGAATCTTGTCCTAAAAAGCCGAGCTCGGAAATAACGGAGGTTCAAAAGCTTGAGGACCGCCGTCTGTCGCGTTGGATACGGAATATAGAGACGATCAATCAGAGCCTAGCAAATGAGAAATTCCAAGTAGGAAATGAGTTGAGTTTTTCGGGTGCTTCAGGTTTAATTAAATCAAGGGAAGGACGTCGAGCAAGGGAGTGTGTAGGGATTCTATCAGAATAGTACCTTACATTGTGTAATGGAAAAGCCACTTCGACGCTTTAGTTTTCGAATCAGAAAATGAGCCTCATTCTTCCTAACGAACAGCCTCTCACGTTTCAAGTTTCAGCCATTCGTTTTGTTTAAGCAACACCTCTATATCAGCATTGGCACTCACAGCCACAGCTCATTGTCACCCGGCACTCAATCATGACGCGCAGACTGCTTTCAAAGAACCACGATAGAGATAAATGATTCCGTCATCTTGCTTGGACAGACTCAATTTCAAATAAGTAATGTCAATGTCAGATTCATGCCTCTGGGTATAGAATCTATTGATTGACAGTCGCATTGATATGAAATTTCCGTCAATTTTTTAAATGGCTGTCGCCGAGCCTTGGACAAGTTAATTAATTGATAAATATTTTTCTGATTTTTCAAAAACATTTGTGCGCTTAATGCGTTATTTAAAGTTGCATACGCCTACTACGATTTTATGCCAATCTGCGTAGTTTCAGTCAAACTATTCAAAGTGCACTGACAAGCTATGTAATTAGTATGAGCTAAAGTGAATCGTCTACGGTTGCTAGGGACCAACTGTGTCAACGGAGAAAGCGGTTCAAGAATGTATTGCTGTGTGGTATTAACATCGTTTACTTTCTCCCCGCCCTGTTAAGACTGGCTTGGTTGTCAGGAGTGCTGATAACCTTGCTCCATTTCCCATCCTGACGAAAGCCTGAGGCACTCTTTAGTCATTATCTTAAGTACTCTCTTGAGTCCCCACTTGCCACACGTTGCAGGCTGAGTTACTTCGACGATGAGTTTTATCCTACGCGTGCCATTCTTCCTTCCCGGATTTTCTTAAGACTTTTTCAGGACGATATGATTTGTTAACAATAAGAATTCTCTACGATACACTCATGGCTTCTAATATGGACTTATGAAATGAAATTTTAAGCAAACTTAGCCAACAAAACGGTGGTTTTACCATAGCGCTATAAAAACATCCGCTGCGGAAGCTGTAATATAGTTATGTCCATACAGGGCGTTTACCAATTAACCGCGATGTTTTAATAAAAACATAATTCCTCCTAACACGTTTGCGACTGGCATTCTGAATTTGAAATTATTTTAATAGATAAACTCTTGTTTGATATTTTCAGAACCTAAAGGATCAAATCCTCAGCTTAAATATATGGCTGGAACATGTAAGTATAATATGATATTTTATGTTTAGTGTAATTAATAACAATAATTTCAGGCTTTAAGCCATCATCATAACACACTGAACAAAACCTGTCATTGATCTTTTCAGGAGTGGGAGGATCACAAGTTCCGTTGGGATCCTCTGGAGTATGGTGGTGTTACTGAGCTGTACGTACCGTCCGAAAATATATGGCTGCCAGACATTGTCTTGTACAACAAGTGAGTGGCCGGTCCATTTTGATTAACCTTTTGGAGTCTGAGAGGTAAAATGAGAAAGTGCACTCATGGACTGTGGCCGAATATATTCGGGTTTCCGTTGTGGCACTCCTGGACTGTGGCCGAATATATTCGCGCAATGCTA
>VNWX01001764.1:0-14122 GCA_009869905.1 Ceratophysella communis | reverse complement strand
TTGCACGCCGAATATAGACTTTATCGCTAATTTCATAGGAAATCTCACAGCATAGGTACCACACATGCAAATTGCAATTTTCCTTGTCTTTTGAAGCCAATGTAGAATGCGGAATCCACGTGTGCTCTAAAGCTGACAAATTGGAAACCTTAAAGCTGATAAATGCACATTACAAATTGCTATGCAATTTTCACTAGATGCTTTATGCATGCTTTAGGCAAGAAAACCAGTTAGATCACATATAAGTTTTATGATTCACGGTGTATTTTTTTATTATTCATTTTGATGCACGGCATACAGGAAGACGAAACAAATGAAATTCACATCGCTCAGGAGATTAGATAACAATTGTGAAAGATCTTTGAAAGTTAGTATTCAATACAAGGGTAGGGCCATACATTTTTCACGCACACAATAATCACTCGTTCGACTAGACAAACGACGGAGTAATTGGTCGTGTAAAAGGTTCACACAAACAGACACACTACAAAAAAATAAGAGCTTCGTTCAAACCAATCAGACAGACTTTGTAACAGGAGGTTGTATCAAAACTACTAAATAATACGTTAAGCTTTAGGGCTTTGAAAGAGATATTTTCATGTGACTTGAATGAGATTCATCAGTTTAGTTCCGGGCGCTTCGGCGTTGTTTAATATCCGCTCTTGACGACGGCAGCGGGGGCGGCAGCGTAGGCTGGGGCGGCGTAGGCCTGGGCAGCATAAGCTGGAGCAGCAGCCAAGTATTGAGCACCACCAAGGCTGTATCCCAAGCTGGGGCTGCTGTAGACGGTCTGAAATTGTTGACCAGCATATCCGGCGTTTCCAAGGGGAGCTTGGTAGGCCAAGCCTGGGGCGCTAACGGCTCCGAGTCCGGCGTAGGCAACTGGGGCAGCGGCGGCGTAGGCGGGGGCAGCATAAGCTGGGCCGGCGGCGAAAGCGGGCTAAATTTTAAAACAATATTTCAATTTCTGGTCGTCAAGCTCACTTTAGGATTTCGTTTCTTGATCAAATGATAACTTACAGCGGCATAGGCGAACTGTTGGGGAACGGCGAGGACAGCTGGAGCGGCGGCCTTGATGACTGGGCTAGGGGAAGCATAGGCGACGGTTCGGCCTTGAGGAGCGTTCAAGGGAGCAGTGATGGTACGGGTAATGGTGGTGGTCTTTTCGATGGATGGTCTACAAAGGTCAAAACGAACATTAGGCCCGTGCTTTGCTAAGGTTTTTTGAAGGATAAAGGATTAATTATGGTTTCAAACTTACGCGGAGTAGGTCTCGACCTGCTTGGCGACTTGTGGTCCTGGGTATTGAACCTTGGCAACCTGGTTCACATTGTAGGTGTGGACCTTTGGTGGTGGTGGCTCCTGTCCAGCAAAGACGACAGCGAAGACGGTGACAAAGACGGCGACCTAAGGATAATACTGTGAATTAGTCTAAATTCTGAGGTTTATAATTATGGTTTCAAACTTACGCGGAGTAGGTCTCGACCTGCTTGGCGACTTGTGGTCCTGGGTATTGAACCTTGGCAACCTGGTTGACATTGTAGGTGTGGACCTTTGGTGGTGGGGGCTCCTGTCCAGCAAAGACGACAGCGAAGACGGTGACAAAGACGGCGACCTAAGGATGATACTCTGAATTAGTCTAAATTCTGAGGTTTGGGTCAGATTAAAATGTAAAGTTATATTGTGTGATCTCTCCGAAAGTCAAGTCCGAATCCGAATTCAAGTTTGGTTTCTACTACTGTCCTGGTGTCGGTAGGCATTGAACTCTCGAAGTGAGGTTTAGGTCAGATTAAAATGTAAAGTTATATTGTGTGATCTCTCCGAAAGTCAAGTCCGAATCCGAATTCAAGTTTGGTTTCTACTACTGTCCTGGTGTCGGTAGGCATTGAACTCTCGAAGTTAAAGCGGTCAACTTTGCTATAAGTCGCTTTGGAAATTGAAATTCAATGGTTGATTATCTTCTTTAAAGTAGGTTAGTCCCATGTTCACAGAGAACAAATTTTCAAGCGTTATCGCAACTCGATCTCCGGTCCAGTTCAGTTGAAATTTCGGTTGCTCCGTCCGAAGTTACACTTTTTCACATGAAGCTTCACTGTCGATTCGTTATGCCGGTAAATGCTCTTACCTTGGAAAACATGATGATTTGATTTGGTTTTTTGAAGTGGACTACCACAAAGGGTTATTTAGTTTGTGTTGAGTGGACTGAGCTGAATTCACTGAAGACAGAGAAGCTTGGATTGACTGATAATGATGGAGAACAATTGCGGCGCTTATATACTCCAACGACTCCTCAACCAGGAAGAAATGACGAAAAAAATTATTATTAACGCATTTCTGATATTTTTTTTCGAGTCTTTTCGTTCGTCTTGATCTTCTCTGACAAGGATTATGTCAGAGGCCTATGGCCGATGGTGGGAGGAATTGTGGTCAGTTTCCCTCGACGTATTCATATACCAAGGGTCGTGAAATACATCACCATAAGCTATACACATTTACAATATTGTACACAAGCCTAATGAGATCGAATCAGTTCAGTCGCTGCTGCTGCACCCATCATATATCGCCGGATGCCCCTAATTGTTTTTTCTACCTTTGACAGTGTAAAATGTGAATGCATAAGGACATAAAGAAATTTCACTTTCATTTACATCAGGCAATAAGAAGTGTAGAGACCAGACCAGCTCTACCTGCCATCATGCCACGTACTTTGTGGTCACTTTGTGTGCAGTCAGACTCGAGCATCATTTACATCAGAGCTGCCCATCATCTTGCTTTATTTTATGATTCCTTTCCGGTATAGTTTTAATTCCACTTCCATCCACTTTAAATGGAGGTGATTACGACGTGGAGGGAATGATATATGATAGCTTATAATAAAAGTGACACACTCAGGCGAGCGGTGCGCTTCTCAAGTCTGAATCTGCATTTGCGATGGCTTTCCTTTTCATTCCATTCGCCTCAATAGTCAGGGGCGTAGCCTACTTAATAGTGTTTCTTAAGAAACAGAATTCTCTTCCAAGTGTTTTATTTTTTTTGCAAAAAAGAATTGGTACACTTCTTAGTTTTTGTTTCTTAAGAATCAGCTAATTTAAGCACTCTTGTTTGTTTGCACAATTTTAAGGTTTTGAAATGTTCAAGTTCAAATTTCACAAAACCAAACGAATGAAAATGCCAGAAATTTTAAGGCAGTCCCAATTTGACATTTGGTGAGAATTTTGACCAAACATGATATAGTAGTCGGCAAAGCAAAACACACGGACTAAAATGGTTATACCTATGTAGAAGAATGATTGGAAAATCATATAATTGAATTTGACAACAATACTAATTTAAAAATCAAAATTCTCTCAATTGAAGCTATTTCAAACCATTGTAAGCATATAAAAACGAATTGCACTGAAAATCCAGAACCATGTGAGTTTTGTATTAGTATAAAATGGAATGGAAAATGCGCTTGCAACACACACGGTTTATGGCATTGCATTGAAATCAAGAAAATAAATCATCAAATTGCGAATTACCCGTTAAAAAAAGATTTTTGATGAAGATGCAGTAGGCTTTCAAAACGATTACATATTATTCTCGTCGAAACCACCAACAATATATAGAATTCAAAGCGACGCCACTGCTCATTCCCAGAACCGGCCCAATCGTGGCCATATTTTGCATCTAATCTATACGTGAATCCCTTTTAATTTATTCTATCAGCCTATATGCAACGTCTGCCTGTCTGATCAACCAAAAATCTGAATACGTGCAGCATGCATCCACAATTACAACCAAATGAGGATTTTCTTTGTCTTCACACCTGTATCCTAATGAAAGGCAGTCGTAAAAAGACAAGGGTTTTTCATTCTGAGACTCTCAAATTATTTATATTAATGAAATTACGTGCATGATACCATCTACTATGTGGTGCGTGCCTATATTTGAATTATAATTTTAACTGTGCCAGACTTGAGAGAGTTAGTGAATGGACGATTTTGGACTAATTGTAAAATAAAAAGAAACCATGAGTACAATGCTGATGGTTATCAAAATCACGTTTGGACATCATGCAGCGGATTGCGAATGTCGCATGCGAATTTACACGTTATCGTTTGCAATGCATTCGATGCTGAATTGAGGAACTGCACTTCTGATCTGACTTAACTTCTGACTTGATTTGCTACCCTGTTGCGTAGCCCCGAGGTTATGTAATCAAAAAAGGAGCAGCTTGTAACTCAAGTCATAGCTAATCACTCGAACTCAATTTTTTGTCATATTAATTTTGAATTAGGTGAACCTAAATGTCAACACTTTAGGGCAATAGGGCTAAGCAATATGGCGCAATTAAAAATGAAAAACAAGTGCAAGTGAAAATCATTAGCATATTGGCTCGATGTTTGATCTGACCTACTAAAACACTTGTTTTTATTTGGACGCTTTTCAATTTTAATTAGGGCTAATTGACGCCGGTTACCGGCTGCAATCATACTTTTAAGCGTGTCACCAACTGCCATATAAATATAATGCGTATGACCATTTCTTTTGCTATTGATAATCTTTCTTTGACAGCAATTAATTTTTTCGATTTCTGGTTTTTTCAATCTTGTGGGACAAGTTTGGATATTAGTGCAATGTCCATTTTTACACATATCCGTATAGGTACTTGGACTTGATCTGCGTTGGAGGAGTCAAGATGACATGGAGTGAGTGAGTGGCAACTGTTTTCTAATCAAGAGCCTCCTTATATAAGAAGCCTCCTCAACAATGGTTTTCGTTTAATTGGCATTAGAATGCTGGGGCGAACACATCGCGCTTTTGCTGCCAATTAGGGTTCGATAGACTGCAGTTGGCAGCATTATTTCAAGCTAATTATTCTCAGGTAGCAAGTAGCAACATCAATAACAGCGAACATTATTTTAAAGTAGGTATTAGATTTTTAGAAGGCTCCAGCATACACAAGCTTTACTTTTACGTTGTAACCATATGATGTGCACTGCTCACCGCATCTTTGCAAGGTGTCTTATTTATTTAATTTAGAGATTTTAGCTATTTTAACTTAAATTCGAATAATCTCCGGTAGCTAAAAAGCATTCTCTTAGCCGGGAGGTAGATAGAATGGTGACTGGTGCCTGGCTTGGCTTGGCTTTTTGTTTAAATTTGAATTTCTGTCAAATACCAATTCTCACCAGTCTAATTTTAGGAAGTTTGCTGTTTTTAACCTGAACAAAACTACTAAAAATGGGATCGAAATTTTTAAAAGCTGAAAATGCATCGAAATGTTAAAGCGAATAGAAGGTTTAAAAGTATTCAAAGCAGCCAACATACCAGCACCAGCTAACAGAATCCGTAGTCTCCTTTCAGTTAATGTTATCAGTATACTAGTGAGAATCAACATAATTTATTTTACCCTGCATGTTACAGGCTCGTTTACTGTAACTGTAAGTTGCAGCAATATATTGAGGTAATTATCAACGATTTCAGAAGTAGACCTGTCCTCTCAGAGCTCATGGCACGAGAAATATTACACACAATCACAATTCACAATCAGGCTTTTAACATGAACGCGATGAACGGCTGAACGCATAATACACCAGAACACGCCATGCAGATACCAAGTTATTTTCTTCGAAATGCTGATGTGGCTTGTAAACTTGACCTGGTTTCAACTTTCAACATTGTAATAAATAAGTTTCAAGTAGGAAATGAATGAACTAACCATGTGTGTAAACTTCGAGATACTTTTGTGTAACTTACTGTTCCATGTTTGATTGAATCCTAAAACATTATGGAAATCAAGCAACGCATGAATGCTATTTCATATTTTACATTTTCGTATGTGTTGTGTTCGTATCGCGATTTAGGTTGGAAATAAATATATATGTACAAATATGTATTATGAAAAAAGATGCGCGGATAGTAAATATTCCTATGTTAAATCAGAAGCCAAGTCGGAGCTGAAGGCTTAAACACATTAATAAATTTTGTTCTATTTAAATGGACCAAATCTTGCCGGAGGAGTTCGAGAAGTTGCTAATAGATTGCTGGAAACTATTACAGCAATTGCGCATTTTTGTTATGCTTATGCCGTTATGTTTGAAACTCCTTATAGCTTCCAGGAGATGAATTGCTAACTTGATGTGCCAGTCGCCTGTACTGGTATAATTGAAATAATTTATTTAAAGAGTTAAATTATTGCTTACCAAAAGTGATTTCCTGGGAGAGTGAAAATAAATCGCAATGTACAACGTGATGAAGAGTTCAGAATCCCAACAAGCACAAAAATGAAGTCAAAAACCATAACAAGCATTCTGTCAAGTGATTTTTAAAAAAACGGGAAGCTCCTACTCCAACTGTCAAAACGTCTATAACAAAATAGGAAAAGCGCAAAGCTGTCGGACTCGAATAAAATAAAGACTTCCCTTAGTTTAGTTTATTTTAAAATGTAGGCATGTGTCCCCGCAGAAAAGCCCAACAAAAGGCTAGGATACTCTGCTGGAATCAGCTAAATAGTTCATAGTTGAGTATTAGACTTTTAAAGCGACCCAAAGTTATAGTGCACGCGAATGATAAGGCCTTCCATACAAAATACTGCATATACTTTGAAAATATCGAATTTTGTATGTGGATGTAAAAACGTACTTGGCGTGGCGACGAAGCAGGATGAATAAATACAACTAATACGAATTTTAAAGAATGCTATTTTATGCTCGTTTTTAATTTTTCGTATTTTATTTTAATTAATCGTCGATTGTAGGGTAGGAGCAGTGGCATTAAAGTTGTACCCTCGAACTTTATTTTATTGATCAGACATTTCAAAATTTCAAAAATCTTGTACGTGCAGATATTCATATTTTTTTATCCATGCTTGTGATCTGCATTGCATGATGAAACTTCGATAGGTACCTATTTTCTATTTTGAACTGAAGATTTATACGTTCTTGTCCTATACTAAAAGGCTATATTTGTTGTAAAAATGGTTCAGTAGTCTTGTGGCAAAATTCATGTCGAGGAGAAAAGTGAGCTTTCGGAATTGATGTTGTGTAAGGTTTGACGAAGTTACATCATCAAGTATTTATCCTGCATAATTGGTGTCGTCAAGAACAACACACATACCACGATGCAGCATGAAGATGATCATCAATTACAGCGTTTACATACGCAGTGGCCGGAAGTACTTGTACCTTGTACCATTAAACTTAAGAATGCTTGGGAAAATAATACCTGAAAGAATTTTAAGATGCACGATGCATCAGTCGTGCGTCGTGCGAGTGCGTCCTGTATATTGTTTTCCGTTCTGGGGCTAACTACGCTCTTTAAACAAATCTAAACATTTCAATAAAGAAAACAATAACTCTTTCAAATACATGCAATGCAAACCTTTTAAAGTTAATGAGCTGAGAATGAGAATACGAAACTGGAGCAATTAAAATCTAATGAAAATAGTCGAAAGTTGTGCTGCAATCCGTTATCTTTAATTGGAATAAATATTATATGCATATGATAACTTCTGGATGGGTATGGGTAGGGCGTCAGTAAGCATCATTATCATTATTGGTGTCGGTAATATGTAACATGGGAGTTGAAAAGATTAGATAAAGGTACTGATGCAGTATGCGATCCAGGCGATATTTGGGTCGCTATAGCTTTTGTTAGGTTAGGTTATAAAAATCCAGGGTAGGTTAGTTATTTTTCAAGTTAGGGTTTAAAACTAACCTAACCTAACCAAAGCTATAGGAAACCAAATATCGCCTTGGTCGCATACTGCATCAGTACCTATGTAGATTAATTAGTTTAAAGATTCTCAATTTCAAAAAATTTCAATTCCATTCCAACTGGAATTCTAGTTAAAAACGATGACTTTAACATAAATTCTTATGAACTCTTGTGCAGAGTATTGGAGTCGTAGTCTGCTGACTGCATGGAAGCGTCTAGAGCATTTTTTGTTGTGAATGGGTTGTGTGCTTTGTGCTCTGTGCCTGAGATGACTCATGAATCATCAGGTTTTGCGAACGTCACGAGTGTGGAGTGAATTGAGTAAGTGTGGGAAATTCATTCATAGCAGTCTCTTCTACACGGACTTCAACAAGCATCACATCCTCTAACTAAACGCCTTCAAGTTTAACTACGTTTAACTCAAGTTAAAGCTTTGTTGGTCACCTGTGTGCTTCGATAAAGTGACCCCGGTTTCAAAAAAGACCCTGGGAGCACCCTGAGATATTCATTCAGCTCACGGTTGTTTTGACTTTCCGGCATCTGTCATCTCCTTTGTTGTTGCGTCGATCAGCTGGTCAGTCACTGGGACTGGTGAATGGTGGCTGGCAACTCAAGTGCCGAACTGTCCTTTCGTCGGAATTAAGTTTCAGGGTTTTTGGATTACTTACACTTGACCTGTGGATTCGTGTCTGTTCTGATCTGTCAGCCGTAAGTAAAATTAATTGCAATATTTGATATCATTTGTTTTTTGTCCCACTATTTCAACGTTATTGAAACTTGAATTGCTTTAACTTCTCTATGAAATGTCGAATTTTAAATTCAGTTTGGTTGGTGCTCAGACGCAGTGAATATTTAGAGCAGTATTGTATTTATTATGATTGATAATCGATTGCGCTTCCTATTATATATGGGTGTGTGATGAGCCCAAACTTCGAAATTGTAGATACCTATAAACATTCAGCATTCAGCAAATATCATTTTGCATTTTGGGGAAAACTATGGTATATGGTTAGCTAAGTTGTTGCTCAGTACCTACGAAACTACTTTACTTCTAATTCATAATTAGTCTTCCTGAAGCAAAACAAATTAAAGAAATATTTATTCTTGCTGCAGGCTAAATGCTGTGCAAGAACAAGTATAGAGTATTTGTGCATTTATTTGCCAGTTTATAGATGAATTACAACATAAACAAGACTTAGCACGGATGTGTGAACAACATTATTTGAAGTCTTTACTAAAAACTAAATATTTGAACTTTTAAATATACACTTGATGCTGCTGCTACTGTGTGCAGATATTCCGAGTTAAACTAAAATTAAAATTAGAAAATATATCTTTCTGTAGAGTTTTTAATCTTTAAGCTTCCAATTGAATCTACCGATATATCATTATAATTTGCAAGGGAAGTGCAATTATGTGTAGCATAGCATTATACAGCTGTTGTTATATAATTTGTTTTCATCGAAGATAGAGACGCAAAAGCGTAAGAGGAATTAGAAACTTGCTTCGATCCGTCTTCCGATGGATAAGCTAGGGGTGTGTAATTACAGTTTATGGGTCATGTCGTAGTGTGGGATACAGGATACAAGAAATAATATCCAGACGCGAGGTTCGCTCAAGTTACCGAAGGTTGACCATATTAGATAATTGGACAGTGATAGGTCTAATCGTAGGCTGTACGATACCGAACTGCCAATTCCAATGATTTTAATAGGAATTTGGAAACTATAAGATTGTCCAACTCAAATATTTATCGGGTTAACTCAAGCTCTCTAGTTGCGATGCTCAAACTTTAATCCGTCTTGATACTAACCATGAACTGAAGCCATGCACACTGGAACAGTTTCTTAATTTAACTCATGTTATAGTGCTCTCACCATACTATATTAAATTTGGAGTATGTACTGTGAGAACTCCGGCTATTGTTTACTACAACCTCATGAAGCTATAATAATTTGGAATTAACGGCAAAGTATTAAACGTTTGCTCGTCGCAATATCCTGAACCTTATGTAACCTTTCTCACGGTACACGGTTTTTGTACAGTTAATTAAGTTCTTAGCAGCAACTGCTAGCATTACCAGATAAAGTTTAGTTGCTTAGTAACATTGCAAATAAAATATTATACTACACTTGTTAATCATGGACCATGGGAGCAAGTTGATTTTGAGGCAAAAGCGTAGGCAAGCCTTAGAATTAAGTGTCCAAAATATTAGTCAGATCAAATGACCAGAATGCACAATCCTGATCAGTCGTTTTAGCCGCTGTGTTGTTTTATGCTATGTTGCTGAAAGTAGAACGAATCACTTTTAGCGAAAAACCTAATTTAGATAGTGTGAATGTTGCCGCAGGTAGTGTATTATACAAAAATCAAATCACGCGATTGTCAATTCTTACGTTAAATTCGAAGTAGCGTCAATTATTTAGTTGTTTTTCTAGTTTTTTCTGCATTTCTGCATTTCTGGCTTAACCGGATAGTAGTTAAATAAATGAGAGATAATGGGAATTTTGTGTGCATTCAACTTCTACACATATCTCTTTATGTGGTAGAAAGAATTTTCTTCCGTCACACGTGCATGAATATAGAAATGGGACGAGCTGTTCATAGCTCACATCGAGCTGTAGTACGGCTATTAGCTTACAGATTAGAGCTGGATCAATAAGCTACTGACGACGACGCCGGGTATCGCTTATCGACGAGCTTGAGCGCATTAAATATTTATTTCCGATTAGGCGATTCGGAATTCAATATAAAATGAAGCTCGATACTGGCGTCCATTGCGGAGTAACGTGTGTCCATGTAATTCTTTGTTTCTAAGCTGAGGTTGGGGTTGGGGCTGTGAAAAAGAGGAAGTGGGGGTTGAAATCTTGCAAAAAATCTGACAGCTCCACTCCGACCGGTGCGGTGGTACAATGGTGCGGTGTGCTATTATTGCTGTTGACTTGGCTTTGGTTTGCAATTTTCCCAGTTTTACCTACAAACAACCTACAAGCTGTCCTCTAATAATTGTGTAGGCTTCCAGCCATGCGAGTGGGATGAGCACACAGCTATATAGCTTGTTATTACGTCGGCTAGGAAATTGTAAATGAATATAGGAAAAATAAGCTTGAGATAAAACTAAAGCACTTCTGCCTCTGGGGTTAATGACAGGATTACCTTGAATTATCCTCATTACTTCCCCACGTTTTGGAGGTTTTGACTTTGAGGTTTTTAGTGTTGAAGCTACATAATGCGCATTTACGTGGGTACATAGATGCTATGATATGACGCTGATTAATAAAGTCATATATTTAGAAGAAAGTTAAGGTATTTTGACCATAAGTTATTGTTTAAATCAGTAAATCGTAACATATAGCATCTTGAAGTCAAGGCCCTCAAAATGGCATCAGGACAACTTCACATTGTCACGCTTATCCATGAGGTAATATCAAGATAAGCTTTATGGAATTGACCCAAACAGGTCAGAGACCACGAATATATGAATATGACCACAGCCGTAGATTTTTAAAATATCAAAAATCATGTTTTCGTGCTCAACGATTTTTTAGCATAGGTACAATATTGATTTTTTCGGGGATTTTTAATACGCAGCTTGGTATAAACGTTGAAATACGAGACTGATACCTACCTTGGGAATTATTATGCAATAGCTTTTCCTGTACAACAGGTGATTCGGGGGCGAAGTTACGTTTTAAAAGTCCGAACCTAGCGCAAGTTCTTAGGTCGTAAGCCATAACTCTGACATTCATTTGACATCTTAGGGTTCATTTGCACGGATGCACTGGCTAGCGTTTGGCGTGATATGATGGTGTGGTGTGATGCCATATTTAGCGTTTTACTTGAATTTACTGGTGAGAGAGCTAATAAGACTAAGGAAAATTAAATTTTACTTCTCAATTTCTCAAACACCCTCCAACATATGCACTATAGAATTTCTCATACTTCTTGTGGCGAACTTGTTTTTTATCCAAATCACAAGAAGGGAAGCCCACGTATAGCCGGCGTCTTCTTAAGATTGGTAGTATTTACACATAGGGTAGGCTTATTATTCTTTGTACTTTTGACGTAATCTTAATATTATATGGAGTGTGTGGATGCGTTACCTGAAACCTGAAATGAAATTCTCATTTACGTGGAATATTACTAAATTAACGAATAATAGAAACAGGAAAGGAATGAGAAAAGGTAATCCCAGCCAATAGATCTAACTTATAGCATATCGTCTTTCGCTTCAGTTCTAATCGGTAAATGTGCTGGAGAAGTGTGTGTTGATTGGACCGATTTTCTAACTACCAGAGCGAGATAAAGCAGTAAGTGCATTAAATATACATTATAGAAATAACTAAACACTATTTGGTTTTTGATGGAATCTGAAGAATACTATTGGGCCGATTTTCTAACTACCAGAGCGAGATAAAGCAGTAAGTGCATTAAATATACATTATAGAAATAACTAAACACTATTTGGTTTTTGATGGAATCTGAAGAATACAGGATACCTAACTACTAAACGAATAATTGAGATGACGTCAGAGCGTCGGTAATCGATGTACTTATCTTTAGTACCTAACATGCACAAGTTGTTCGTTTACCCGTAAATCATGTGATGTTGTCCAAAGTTCCATGACATTTGAGCTTGGAGCATTATCAATATCAATTTAATGAGGCATGCATCTCTAAAGGGTTTTGGAGTTTACTCCATCCAGGAGTAAATCAATTAATCTTTCTCCAACCCCTGCCCTGCTGGCGCTTAGCAATTGTGCTTTGTGCCAGCCATGCGGTCTTTAAATGTCGCAATCGACTAGGATGGCCTACGTCTGGCTTGGGTTCTAGTGCACACGTGTACGAGCGAGTATAATATATATCTGGTTAGTGATCCCTGGACAATTCGGATAAAGGAGAAAATAGCGAAATTGTCGTGTACCGGAGTTCTTGTTTCATCGAACTATGGCTTATCTTAATGATAATTTCTCAGAACTGGGCATTGAATATGCGGAGTTATCTGGGGCTCTTTGCAACTTTTAACCAATATATCAATGCTAGGCGTTACTGCATCCAAATTAGGTAGGTAGAAAAACGTATAAAAGCACGATAAACGGAAGGCCTGGCACCATTGCTAAGAGTTCTATACTGAAATTGCGGTGTTCGCGCATTAACCCGCGTTAACCTTCCAGCTCCCATGCACTGACACTATTTGGGCTTCAATTGAAAGTGAAGTACATTGCTGTTCAATATTCATATTACGTCAAGTTATGCAAGCTGGCAGGGAAAATACCAACGAGTTCAAACTCCAGAAAATTCCATTCATACCTGCGCGGATCACAGAATAATACAAAGTCAAAGCTAGAGTACTTTCAGTCGTTTTGCTCTAGATGAATTAATTTGGGGTTATTAGATTAAGTTCCAACTGAAGTTCTATGGGCGGGCGTTAGCTTTAATAGATGCTAGAGGCTATGAAATGAGTAATTGAATGCATATTACGCGTCTCTATTGAAGTTCGAGTGTATGGAGAGGGATTGACCATTATCTAATCAGTTGTAAGTGTTAATAAGTGATTATATAGCTAATGTATTTTGTTTGTTTGTCCATGTCTATTTCAGGAGTTAGTGGACGTTCTAAATGATATGCCTGTCATTCCCGTTCGACTCACAGGAGTGAATCATTGTCATAAGTTTCAAAGCTCAAGGTTTCCTGAAATTCTAAAGTAAGAAAAATCACGAACAACGAAAAGTATTTGTCCAGAAGAAAAAGAATAGTGAGATCATTCCTTCAAGACGCGATTAGGTAAGATGCCAAATTACACTCGAGCATGCTGTCAATGGTCTGAGCCATTTCTTCATCCAAATCTATGCTAATACGAACAAACTGCGTACTAAAAACGTATTGTTCGTCTTCCACGTGTTCAAGCCAAACCCGCCGACAGAAGGGCTTTGACAGCATGACATTGCTGTGACACTTAGAACTTTAACTCATTGACATTGATATGATTTCAGATTATTTCAAAGAGAAGACAGCTTTTGGAATTTATGATTCTTTGTGACCTCTAAATTCGCCATAAAACAAAAGACGCTTGTTTTGAAGAACATAAAATTAGAAACCTACCTACTACGTTTTTGGCACGCTTCAATCTCCGGATTTCCGCACGTGCAAATACGGGTAAATGCTGCTCTACTTTTTATATTCACTCTTATTTATTAACATGAGATTGAGTATTTAATGGAATTTTACAAATCCGTAATTCCATTTAATTACGTTTTTGTTACATGGATATATTGATTCCCAATATTTATAAATCAACCTAATGCATTTGCGGAGTTTGTATCGTGAAGCCGAATTTTGCGTAATCTCGGTAATGCAAATTTGGAATCCACGAACACGAAGCATGGTGTATTACGTTATCTTATGGGTTTATTTATCTGGT
>VNWX01001763.1:0-14126 GCA_009869905.1 Ceratophysella communis | reverse complement strand
GAAGGCGTGCTTTCCCCAAAGGAGGTCGGCGGGGTTGCTCCACATATTTTCGACTTCTGTCTCTTAAGCGTGTCGTACGTGCTAGCCGAGACGTCGAAGAAAAATAAATGATCTGGGACCACGTCTCCTGTCCTGGTACAGTTTAGTTAGAATCTGGGTACGATACCTTCAGGGATTGGCCGCCTGACTTTCACTTTCATGGGGTTTGTGGGTTGAAATAATATTGCTTTTTGCAGGACAGTATTTCAGCTCAGATGCTGTGTTATTCCAGTATAATATAATTTGTGCAAAATAATATCAAAGCTTAGAATTAGTACGACAATATTTTCTCTGATTCTGTTATGCTTTTACTGATAATTATCAGACGCCGTGCTTCGTGCTTAAATATTCGTGCAGCATAAAGCGATAAACTATAAATACGCACGAAACGTACATAAAATTTCCCTGGATTTGTATGGCATTTATAGCCCGCATGTCGAGCGAGACTAGTCCAGGCATTAAAACTCACGTTTTTAGTTGAAACTTAAGCCAACTGGACTAGACTTTGGTACATACGGAAGCAATCATGGTCCGAGTAGCGTTGGCTTACACGAGAAAATTGAGAATCCATTTGTTAGGCCGTTGAACGCGAGTAGAATTGTGATGATACAAGCGTAAAAGAAGAGGAAAGAAACCGGAGAATTGTTTAGGTGAAAGTCCGTAGTGCGTCCGTAGTAAGTCCGTGTGGATTATGTTACCTCCGGATTAGAGTCGTTAGAGTAGCAGAAGCACTACTCGTTCCTTACTGTGTAGCTCTAGCTCTAGCTTCAAACCCTTATCCCATCGTACGTGTGCGTGGTCAAACTAGAGAAATCTATAGGAGAACTCATGCGTAGCCTAAAAATAGGTACCAGGGTCCAGTATCCAGTTCTAAGCATAGACCGGACCTCGTCGAGTGAAAGCTGACACGCACTTTCTCCTTGCATTTCCTCATTGGTCTGCCCTTCGAATTAGCGTTTCGCTTGGACTCAAGCCTGCCTGCACTTCAAAGTAAATTGTTCGGGGGTCGGTGGATTTCTCGGTAAAAGCCCAGGGTTCAAGTTGACACGTGACACGTGAGGAGTAGTGCTCGGTCTTGACTGCAGTAGACGGGATTGTTTAATGGGCTGCCAGTCTCGTGTCTCTGTAACTTTCTACCTTAATGCGTTGCATAGGGTTTTTTGTTTTATTTTCTTTTTTGTGTGATGTTTTGTATGCTGGATTGAAATGGGTTTTTTCGCTGTCGAGTTTGCCTTGGTAAGGCAGGAAGGAGTTAGGATAAATGTGTATACAGATTGAGTCAAGCCAAGCCGTGGAATATATATATTCAAGATGTAAGATAAATGCATTGGAACTTTTTCCTTGGCATCCTCCTGTTTTCTCCCCTTTCCACTAACTTGTGACTTCCTTCGTGACATGATGTATTGGTTTGTCGAATGCCTTGACTTGGCTGCTTACTTTCAGTGAAAATCCTTGCCACATGCTAGGTGCAATGTAATACGTAATGTGTGGGGGCTGCGTTTGGCAGTAATAGGCACATTTTTCGTTTTACACATACACTGCTGTGCTGACCGTCGCATTGGTCAAGTACAGTCGAGCACACGTCAGAGGTATTCAGAAAATTCAAATTATCGATTTTTCTGTGAATAATCCCTATATTTTTAGTGCTTTCTAGCACGCTAGTCCAATTGGGTATTCGATATCGAATACCGCACGAATAAAGTGCCCTGAGCTGATTTGCGAGAAGGGGGAGAACCTAAAAAAGGAAGGAACTGGAAACATGTCTTCATTTGGTTCCAGTCGACTGGAGAAAGTTGCATGGAGGTTACATTTAATAATAATGGAACCTTGGATCACTGAAGCTCCAAGATATATTACTCCAGGCTATTGAGTATGTGCATAGGACCCCTCAAAAGAAAATCCACTAACCTTCACCCTTCATTGCTTCTGCTTCTGGTTACAGTTTTTTTTCTAAAGAAAAGTAGTCGGGAAATGCTCTAGCATGTAATATACCCGGTTGAACTGAAACTTTGTCATTCTGGCGTCTTGTCATCGACCCAGCTCCTTTACTTAGGCTTTGGGGAACGCACTTGAATTACCTGTCTCGAATTGGTTAAACATTTATAAGGTGCGTACAGACACAGACAGACTGTGGGTTTTATTTTATTTCAACGCGACAGCAACTTTCACTTCCGCTTTGGGGAACGCACTTGAATTACCTGTCTCGAACTGGTTAAACATTTATAAGGTGCGTACAGACACAGACAGACTGTGGGTTTTATTTTATTTCAACGCGACAGCAACTTTCACTTCCGTCGCTTTTTTAGTACCCAGTAGCCTGTAAGTTTAATTCAAGGCCATTTCACTTAAATAAGTTTCTGGAACCCGGAACAAACAGTGAAACAAACAGGGCGGCTTATTGCAGTGTACAAAGCAACAGCAGCGCAGTTTCCAGTTTGTCTACTAAAAGTTTCCCTCTGTTCAAACAGTAGCACATTTTCTTTTACATGCTTTCTCTTCATGTCTTGTAGGCTGNTACAAAGCAACAGCAGCGCAGTTTCCAGTTTGTCTACTAAAAGTTTCCCTCTGTTCAAACAGTAGCACATTTTCTTTTACATGCTTTCTCTTCATGTCTTGTAGGCTGACAAGGTTCATTATGAATACATTTGGGAGCTCATAAGAAGGGATGAGGGTGACAGGGAGAAGTTGGGGTTGAAGGTTATTACAACACTTATGACTGTGAAGCTAGTTCCGAGGGTAGGGAAATACTGTCGTTTTTTGGTAGCTAAATATCCTCTGAATTGGTGCGTCGACTGTAGCAGTATTTTGCTGGGCTGCTTTGTCGGTTCTGTCGCATACAGGGTGTTTCAAAATGTTCGAAATATTCGGCTGAACAGAGCCGCAGCAGCAGATATTCAGTCGGTGGTTCATCGCTCATCTCGCCACTTTCATGAATATCCGCTTGGACAAATTCGAGGTAGTTCACGAGTTCATGCATGACTGCCGAATCCTCTTATATACTACTTTGAAATCCAGGAAGATTTTCTACTATTTTCTCTTTGTGGGTATTTGCACACTATTACGAGAATGAACAAAGACGAGTCCCGGATTTTCGTTTAGAGATGAAAATCCGGAGTTTGCCAACCGAAATTACTTTTTTCCGCTCATTGGAAGCCAGGAAGTTTCTTATAAAAGGACTGTTGAGACAATTCAATTTGCTCTTTTTACCCAGAGAGGTAGGGTCCATGTGTCTTCCGCCTGTCAACCCCTCCGCTTAATTTAATTTAATGCTAGTAGAAACGAATTGGATTCACCGAAGCGCTTGCTTCCTATCTCTGCTACATCGTTGCATTTTGTATTACGAATTACGACGTTTTATTCGAGTTGGAACTGCTGCTGTTGTAAAGGCTCATTTTATTCCGAAGAGATGCTGTATGCTGTTGCTTAGTAAAATTTACATGCAATCTTTGTTTTCCTAATTTCTTGACTGCTTGTTTCCTTTGGGTACAATAATTATTTATTCGGTTAGCATTAGAAAGTAGAAATTTGTCGGTATTTCGGCTTTGAATTTTCGCCTACACTTAAGTCGGCTTTAACATAAGAATGATAGTTAGATTTGGTACGCTGACCTTTGATCTTAAATTACGTCTGTAAAAAGTCGGCTGATTCGAAAGTGACAGGTTGAAGTGGAACTGGTCAGTGTCAGAACAGAAGTCAAATCTAAATGATTTACGTATGTGCCCAATTACAGCGATTTTAATGGTTTTACCACAGGCTACACATGAGTTCCTTGTTCAACAGGATTCGCCTTGTCTCTTATCCCTATAATTAATTTAATGTTGGGCCTAATTGAACCGAATTGTATTGTCCCCAGGAGAAATGCTCTTGATTATATTTGTAGGTCAAGTATTGGGCATTGGAGATTTTTCAATTTTCAATAGTCTTCGTATTGCTGTAGAAGATTGAAAAACCGGCTTAATTTCTGTGCCATTGGGATTTTGATAATTTTTTGGTGAGATATTTTAATGTTGGGCCTAATTGAACCGAATTGTATTGTCCCCAGGAGAAATGCTCTTGATTATATTTGTAGGTCAAGTATTGGGCATTGGAGATTTTTCAATTTTCAATAGTCTGCGTATTGCTGTAGAAGATTGGAAAACCGGCTTAATTTCTGTGTCATTGGGATTTTGATAAGTTTTTTTATGAGATAAAAGAAATCGAGTTTTGCATTTCTGCATATCTAATATCGAGTAAAGTGTCAGTTGGTCGTCACGAACCTGGTTTTTATACGATGGTTGAAATTTAAGAAGGCCGAAGTCAACACTCGGCGATGGACCGGTCCTAATTTATTCCAATTGAAACTGATTGCCTTAATGCAGATTTGATTGAGTTGAACCCTGGCAGAGATTTAGCGTTTTTTTCAATGCATATTGACTAGTGCTACACTCAGGGCTTATAAGCGTGGAATGAATTTTGCATTTCATTTTCATGTCAAGATTTCTATTAACCCCGATTAACGTCAAGCAGCACAATTGACAATTCATTATTAGTGTCCGTATAATTGAGTTAATGGTGTCATTCGGTCTAGACATGAATATTCAGAGGCCTCAGATAAAAAATTTAATTAACGCCGTGGTTCCCACAGTTTCTACAAAAAGGCAAAGCCATTCTGATTCCAGGTAATTCAGAGTTCGGCAGTGAATGAACCAAGAAAACCGTATTTCATGTCATGTCACGTCAGCTATGATGTATGTTTGGCCCAATGATTGGATTTGGGATATAGGTCTATAGTCTATTACACAGTAGCTCTGTAGTAGCCAAAAACTGAATCAAAAATGATTACAGAGGTGAATAGAAAAGGGGGCCTAGTCGTAAATCACTTGACTAATAGGAATAGGAATGAATTTCCTTCCAGAAGAGGTTCTCTAACATGTCATTTTCATCGTGCTACGTTCTGTGTACCATTTAGCCAGAGGCAGGAATCCAGTATTCAACCGACCATATTAAAATGCTCAGGGATTTTGGATTTATGCACACATTAGTCCGTATATTGTAGCTTGTTTCCTGATCCCTGATCTAATTTAATGCTTTGACACCCGGAAATTCAAAATCCAATCCAGCTCTGTCTGATGAGAATTTAATAGTTGTCTGATCTGTAGTTGGGCTTGCTCTAGTCCCGGAAATATTTAGCTGGAAGCAATGCTCTAATTTGTAAAATATAGAATACATGGTGTGACACAGGCACAGATCCGGAGAATCTGGGAAATCTCGGACTGGAACATGAGAACTGCGAAACGGGAAAATGTCAAGGGTTGCCGTTTTCGTTGCCAAGCAAGCATACAAGACCAAGTGGGCGTCTATAGATATAACAGCCATGGTTTATCCGGGAATATTTGGCCGAGTTATTTACGATTTTGAATAATTTTCTAATATTAAAATTGATACCGATATGCAAACAAAATACTAAACATTATGCCTGTGTTCGATGAAATTCTACCTAGCGGAATTCCTAGAAATATAATCGCCACGCAACAGAAAATTAAGACGCGTTGTTTTCCTCTCTGCGGTCCAGGCTGCGGTTATTTACAATTGCATTTACTACCTGCCTGGCTTGGCCTTCCAGGATAATTGGCTCACCTAATTATGTTCCAGAACTGAAGAGCATTACACGAAGATCGTGATGCCTAACGGCTAAAAGTGTGATCATTCACGATGCTTTCGTTACTGAGAAGCCCCCAGTATTTATTTTGTTTGTAATGTATTATTACAGAGACAACAATAGAAAGGTGTGGAGGGTGCCAGAGGCATTATTGTGCTTCTTATTGTTGTGATTCACACCTGAGGACCTCTTCTTAGCATTTCGTGCAGATTTAAGACGTTCTGATGAGTAATCACAGGTGGAGTTGTATCTCGGTTAAATGCCTTGTTAACTGGCTTTGCTTGGGAATTTGAGATTTGCTAATGCACGTGTGTACGAATTCGAGAGATGATGGAATCACCTCATCTTCTTGAAGAGTACACAGTTTTGTACTTATGTACACGTGCTTGACGCGATTTATTTGAGTAATATGATAGGCTTATTCTTGGGCTTTGGCTAGGCATCATGCTTTCGCCTGGAAGGCTAATGCACTCTGTGTGTGTCTGTACTGGAGGAATTTTTGAGTTTCATAATATTCGATCTGTTGTGTAAACCCTTTGTATGCCCTGTAATTTAATCCTGGTGCGCCATGGTAATGGCTATTGACTGATATATACCCTTTTTCCATTTTTCATTGTGTAATTCAACACCCCCACAACTCACACAAGGAAATTACTATGCTGAGAACAATGGGTGATTTTCAGAGGGTTATTTTACGTCAATTAGTGGATCCAAGCTGGGATAATGATGTTGAATAAATGGACACTAATTATAGGATCCTCGATGCTATTGTTGCATTCTATTTGGTTTTTGGACTGGAAAGGGTTGTGGAAATCACAGGAAAGTTTGACGTTTGTATGGGTCGTTGAGGTTGCTGAAATGTTAAAAGTTGCCAGAGTCGTATCCGGTTTATAGATTTGACTCGGAAGTAATATAATTGTGTAATCGATATAAAATAAAAAATGTAAATTACTCTGCGGAAACTTCAGATTGCTTTTGTTGGGAAAGAATTATGGATTTTAAAGTTCAAAGTTGCTTGTCTGCTCGTCCTGTACAGCACCTGATAGTCATGACATGACTCATGACGCACGCTTAACTAGTTGATTTACCTGTATTTTATGGCAGATGAATGCATTGAACTCTACGTAATAGGTCCGTATATTCTAAGATTTACAAGAAGGTTACCAGATTTTGCCCACGATGTTTTGTCATGGGAGAATTTAGTATCAAGTTATTTTTCAGTCTAACACCTTTGACTTCATTAATCGTGATCAGCACCTGATAGTCATGACATGACTCATGACGCACGTTTAACTACTTGATTTACCTGTGTTTTATGGCAGATGAATGCATTGAACTCTACGTAATAGGTCCGTATATTCTAAGATTTACAAGAAGATTACCAGATTTTGCCCACGATGTTTTGTCATGGGAGAATTTAGTATCAAGTTATTTTTCAGTCTAACACCTTTGACTTCATTAATCGTGATTATGGTGTTATGGGATATTTTTTAAAGCTTAGGTCTTAGGATTACGTCGTGTACTGTAGGCTTGGGCTATGTTGATTTATACTGCAGAAAATATTCGAGCATAGGATGGCCGACTGAAATATCTTTTTGGCGCTGTTTCTGCATAGTATGGGTGAGATGCGCTTTTGAATATAAATCCGATTATCCTATTTTTTGTCAACAGAAATTTGAGTCATTACCTGTAGCCTCGAATTGATTTAGCTGTAGTGATAATGGTTTCGCTGTACAAAATCGTCATTTTGAGACCTTCAGAATTAACCTGACCGTATTATTTCGAATTTAGACTTAAACTTAAGATTAGTTCGTGGTGCATTAGGTTCTGCTTGTCGCTGATGATGATGACGAGCTGCACTTTTTCTAAGCTTGCCTGATCGGATTAGCCTGAAAATGCGGAGATACGTGAACTTTTAGCTTAATCTACACAGCAGAACTACGATTATATTATCCGCAACTCCATTAATAATGCTTTTAGTTCTGATTTGGCTTTGGCGTTATTGACTTCGATTAATGAAGTGAAAACGAGTCCAGTAACGTGTAGGAGTTAAAATAGCACTCCTAGTGGGCAATGGGCTAATGGTTTTAATGTCTTTTCGTGTAGTGACCAGCCGCACCAGGCGCCAAAACCTCCGCCATAATGAATGCCAATAATGGAGATTCTTGATATATTTAGCTATGCCCACACGTGGACCAAGACTGGACTGAACTTGTATCTGAAGTGTGCGTGGGCATTCCATTGATGGCAGTTTTGGCTTCACACTAGTCTATCCTTGATGTTTATTAAATTTTCGATTCAATAGGCTGAGAGATGACTAATGCCCTGACATGGCATACAATGGAAATCATACATACAATGAAAAACCATCAATAATTTCTGGGCTGGAGTCAGTCGTCAGAATTTTAGCTGATAAATTACACGTTTTAGCGTTTTTCATCAGAAATTTCTCACTTTCACACATTGTTTAAAATCCCAGAAATGAAGATGTACAATATAAATCTTAATTTTTGATAACACAGATCATGCTGAATTTCTTATTGTCGTGTGCGTGTGCGTAAATCGTTCGTAGTGATAAGAAAACGATGAATATTACGATTAGCAATCTCTATTTCTGCCTCTGAATGGGTCTTATAATTTCTCGCCTACAGAATCAAATGTTGTAATAAAACTTCTTTGTATTCTGCTCGTGTTGGAGAGGCTGTAGATAAGTAAGCTTAATGGGATATTCGATGAGTCATTTCTCAACTGCATCTCTCAAGTATTGAGATGATGAGCTCAAGTAAGTCGTCCTTCAGACTATTTTACTAATGCATAGATAATTTGCTCATTCCATTGTAAAATATACATGAACCTCCGCACACTTTTTGTTTCATTTCTCAACTGCATCTCTCAAGTATTGAGATGATGAGCTCAAGTAAAGCGTCCTTCAGACTATTTTACTAATGCATAGATAATTTGCTCATTCCATTGTAAAATATACATGAACCTCAGCACACTTTTTGTGTCATTGTGAATAATTATACTTGTATTGAGAATTGGGTGCGTAGAACGTCTTGGCTGATGGAAGCCAAGTTCTACATTGAGATATTCCGGTTTTGCTGATATACTTGACAATTTTTTGGGCGTTTTGCTTGCCAAGTATTTAATGCAAATTTTATGCTCACCTGGACAAATTTCTAATGTAATTTAAAGCTAAAGTCAGGTCAGGCTAAATTTAAAAACATGCCAAGAATTCGAAAATTCCTGCTCCAAATGACCGTCCAGATAAAGCGCAAAGCCTGTAGAGCACGGTATTATAGCATCCTATATCGTGCTGTAGAGTAATGGGCACCTTTGCTAGCCTTACTTTGTATATCTCGAATCCATATTTGACAATGGCAACTCGATCCAAAGAGTGTGGGTTTGGCGTGTTTTAACTTTAATTAATGAAAATAAATCCTGTACACGAACGCCCAATCTTGGTAATGGAATGA
The DNA here is from genome assembly GCA_009869905.1 of Ceratophysella communis. NCBI lineage: Eukaryota > Metazoa > Arthropoda > Collembola > Poduromorpha > Hypogastruridae > Ceratophysella > Ceratophysella communis. The sequence continues at coordinate 4,973 of VNWX01001763.1, read as the reverse complement.
TTCAGCTTCTTCAGAGCTCTGTGGTGTGAAGTATAAAATTAGGGAAGACAGGGGATGAAGATGTGTGTGTTTTAGGGGGAAACTACTTCTTCCGCCACAGTCAGCCGCTGTTTTGTATGGAATGGAGAGCTTTTCTCCCAAAGAAGCTTAGGTAGTCGGTGGTATGTCTATAATGATCTTGTGAAGGTAGAGAACTGAATTGATTTCTTCTTCAGAAGAAAGCAAAAGATTTTTGTATGGAATGGAGAGCTTTTCTCCCAAAGAAGCTTAAGCTTAGGTAGTCGGTGGTATGTCTATAATGATCTTGTGAAGGTAGAGAACTGAATTGATTTCTTCTTCAGAAGAAAGCAAAAGAGCTTCGACTGAAGCAAACCGAAGAACCTTGATTTATTACGTGGAGAAGAAAGGCTCAAGTAGTTTGTCAGTAGGAGCTCTTCTCGGGTCGTGGTTTGGTTTTTAGCAAAATGGTATATGGTTCAGGAAAGAAGCCTATGTTACGGGTTTGGGCAGAAAATTATTCGACATTAAACCGCAGAGTTCGTGCTATTTATTGAAACAATATATTGAAAATTTGAAATGTGCAAAAGGCTAGCTTCAGGCGAATTCGTCGTGTCAAGCAAGCAACTATACTGCGGCACGGTTTGAACAACCCCAAAATCTTAGGTTAGAGAAGAACAGAGTAATCAAGCTGATGTGGGTTGTTCATCAAAGTCACTTTGTTTCATTCATTCTTCTCTCAAAACTCGGCGAGAGTTTCGTAGCTCAGTTTTTCTGTTTAATTTAGTTTCCTTGCAGCATAGCGGAAATACGGAAAGATGAAGATGGAAGCTCGTGAAGCCCGGAGAATGAAGTCTCCAAGGAAATGAAACTAGAAAGAGCGACGAACGACGACTCGAGCTTTGTATACATTTCTCGTAATTAGCTAATTTCCATTTCAGTCGCTGGCTTCTTGCCTCGTATTTCCATTCTAAGGTGTTTCCTTGCAGTGCAATATAATAATGCTCTGAATTCTGTATTCTGTTGACGGCAGGCGGTTAACATGCTCACAGAACCTGAAACCTGTAACGTGTGATCTTGAAAGCTCATAATTAAAAGTTTTAGTTAGGATAACTGCCTTGTCCTTTTGTTTTTCCAACATTATTTTGTATTTCTGTTGAATGCAAAAGATGCAAGATTATTCAGTATATGCCCGGAGGCCTTGTATGCAAATATATTCTAATTTGTGTGTCGCATTGAGCGGAAGGGCAAAACCACGACTACCTCTCCAGGGGGTTGGACGGTGGACGTTGACGTTATGAGCTAACTAGGACTATATATTTCCATTTTTAAACCCTCGGGGGTGAGCAGTGAAATATTTCACGATGATAAATCCTGCACAAGATTTGCGTTCAAAGTAAATTATAATAATTAAGACTGGCTGTGTGAAGAATTTATTAGAGCGTTGTAAATTGTTAACTTGGCATTGCCACTATTCAAACTGATAAGAATCTAATGCTGGATTGCTGCACAGTCGCTCTGGTTAGGCAGGAATTTATAGCCAGAAAAACTTGTAATTGTGATCAGGTTCGTATCTCGTATATCCTATAAGCTAATTTTTTTTTACAGATCTATAAAGTCATTAGAAATTCATGAACCTAAGAGATTTCTGTCGTCGTTTTAGCAAAGGCGTGGAACTTGTAGCTCGTGAAGGTCGCCTCTTCATGAAAATTCGGTCGAAGGTCTCATTGTTCCGTTTTGATTTGGCATTTATCTTGTTTTGCATTCCGCAGAGACAGAGGTAGCTAGATTTCAATTGTTTTTGCCTATCAACAGCTCATCTACATACAAACTGTACCAGGCAGATCAAACCAGCTCATTGTCTGACGTACTGCATTTTGTGCTTTGAATGTGCAAAAAAATGACATGTTTTGTTTGTTTAGCTTGGCTAAGTTGTGGCTGTACCCAGATATTCGTACATACTAAACTTGCCCTGTCGTAGAATGCAAGATGCAAGTCAGGCAAATGCGAATACGAATGCGAGGTTAGAGCGCCATTTAGCCCCATCAAAATGATAATAATCGTTTAATATGTTAGCATGGCACTCCCGTATTGTACGTACCTTGGCGTTGCTGGTGTCTGGGTGAACCTTCAGCTCATGCGAGGTTAGAGCGCCATTTAGCCCCATCAAAATGATAATAATCGTTTAATATGTTAGCATGGCACTCCCGTATTGTACGTACCTTGGCGTTGCTGGTGTCTCGGTCTCGGTGAACCTTCAATTCAAAATTCAACGCTTCGAGCTATCTGCATTGTATATTGTACAGTAATTGATTGATGAATAGTCAAATTTTAATTCAAGATCAGAGTGAGTATGGAGGTCAAGTTGAGTCATAATACGATTATTATGTATAATTAGCTCAAACCTTACGCTACACTGTAGCTTGGATTAATTTACCAAAAACCATTCGTGCAAGACGCTTAAGCTTGGCATTGAGAATTGGAAATCTCTATTGTAAATACGACTTGGCTTGGATCTTAATGAATGAAGTGAGAATTGAATGCCCCGAAATAATTGCGAGCCCTGTGTGCTGTCGAAGTGTCGAACTCCTGCTGGTCAATATTTCCCGCTGCTATAACTGTATCTACAAAATGCAGATGTGACTAATGATAAAAATGAAGTGTTAAGAACCATGTACTCGAGCCTACCCCCATTGTTCCGAGTTCATTACTTGATCTCCAGCTGAGCGGTAGTGACTTTTTTCACGCTTGACTGGATTTGATTCAATTCATTCAAGTGAACTACTGCATTTGCTAAGTATTACACCATTACTACTGGACAGTAGTGGGAGAAGTCACTGGAGTCCAGCTCCGTTACGCTGATCCAGAAGACCTCTGCTGTTCTGCCTAAATCCCGAACCATTATGAATTATGATGCATGGTTTTCCATTCTAGTGCTTCCGAGTGATCTTTCGTTTTTATATTTTTTTGATAGGCCACTTCAGAAAATCTAGTGGCAATGGTACTCTGCGTACTCAAGCCTTCAGATTCTGCTTCTTGACGACGTTTCCGGTTGAAGAGTGAGTAGGATTATAAATAGGTTTCCATGCAGTTGAGGCCTTTGTGATCCGGTCATGTGAAAAATTGGACGTTCACTTCAGGTCTTATGGAAAAAGATGAAAATTCCATAACGTTTTGATGGATGGGGATGAAAGGGCTGTATTTGAATATTTCGGGGCAGAGAAATCGGTGTCAGGCTGTACTTAATGCGGGCTATGGACCAAGGTTTAGTACGGACTGTCTTATCCGCTTTTATTTTTGAGCCGGAAATCTTAAATTCTAGGCGGATTTTCGCTCCAGGACGGTCGTACGCTAATTTCAAAGCGGTTTTTGGGGATCTTGTTTCTTGAAAATATTTCCACATGTTATAGAAATATAGCTGTCGTTTTTCAAAGTTATATGGAGTGTAATATGACCCGAAATGGATTAGGTCTGGCTGGGTTACTCAAGTACTTATTACTTCGTACAAAGTAAGATCTACGGTCTACCTCAGGACAGAGACATATAGGATAGATTACCTTCGAAGTTTTTTATATTACCGAATAAAAGTATTATTGCCTTGTTCCCTGGCCTGGCCTGTTTCTTGCTTTAGCCTGGCACATGTACTTCAATCTAGGATGCAGCAGGACTGACCTAACGGGTTTCATCTTTTAGTAATTCTGACAAGGAAGATTGAAGCTACACACGGATCTCGAGATGCATCCAGGTACTCGGGTGGTTTGCTGTGTGAGTGTATTGAACATTAACTTCATCTTGCATTGTATTTTCTGTTTATTTACCTCCTGCTAGCTCCCAGTCCGAAAATAATTTTTTTGTACCATTATTACACGATAGGTAATCTTCTCGGGGATTCGTTTACAGATACAGGCTTCTAACAAGGGACAAGGTGATGATCAGATTTAACAAACACTTTTTTGTCTGTATTCATTCTCCTGAAAATTAAATTGGTGGTTTTGGTCCGACTGAGCTCATCACTTTTATTGCTTCAACTCACTGTTTTTGTTTACCTGAGATGAGACGGGACTAGCTACTGGATTTGATTTCTTGTCCGAGAGCACCTGAGAATTAATTTCCCTTGAGGGGCTGCTGCCCTATTCCCTTGGCGTAGTAGCATGTCCAATTACTATTTAGATTGAGGTAACCTGACGCTTCTGGCATTAGATGAGCAAGAGCGGAGAAAATGTAGGGCATCCTTTCCTGTTTTGTTTAAGATTTTATTATGAACAAACCATGTGCAGACAAGGTTGTAATTTCCAGGAGACAGGAGGGCTAAAGACCCAAATTTTGGCCCTGTGTAAAAGTGGCTAAACCAGATGGTAACCTCAGCTTTTTTATATGATGATCTGTAATTGATTAAAGGTGAGCTTGAATAGTTTTACCTGATTCAGTGTCTGGGTGAAAGTCAAAATTCCAAAAATGGTCGTGGCTGACAGCACACAAACAGATGTGATGAGCACCCAAATGTCTGTATTTATGACTAATATCTTTTATTAAAGAGCTTAAACTTTCATTTAAGAATTAACGATTTTACAATCATTGATTTATCACTGTAAAAACAGCAGATGTGTAATTGAGGCCAATATTCCCTCCACCCAAACGGAAGAGCTCAATTGTTTCACTTTCTTTACAAATTCTTTAAGTCAAGTGATTGAAGTGAAAACAAAGAATGCAGCGTTTTTTTTAACCTCCTCCCTAAAGCATTTGTTCCGTTGAATCTTCTCTGCCAAAACAAATGTTTGACTGTCGACCTTAGACATACTTTTTTTCATGATTTGTTGAAACTGTGAAACGAGCAGCCCCGGTGTATGTCTTTTGCTTTTCACTCATCCACGACAAGCCAGCCACCATCCTAGCATTTACTTAATCTTCTTATGAATACAAGCCTTGATTGAACCTGACAGGGCGTATAATTCACAGATAGGCGTCAGTTTCTTTGA
>VNWX01001762.1:0-14130 GCA_009869905.1 Ceratophysella communis | reverse complement strand
GCTGATACAAGCGTCAGCATAGCAAAATCATGTTTTCCTGACTCAAGATCATGAATCTGACTCATCTCTACGTTTCAGCCGAAACGTATCGCTTGCCCTACAAAATTTGTCCATTAGCGAATCTATGCGGAAATACCTATAACATATCATAAATGAGTAGGTACGAATTTAAATAAATAGAATGAGAATAGAGAATCGCGGCATTACGCAGCAATATTAGTACAGCACATTTTATTCTACGTGGACTCACTTACTCAGAAATTGTTCAAATTAATCCGCTATATTAGACATTTTGCCTATAATAAGACTTCGACTTGGAGCCAATGTCCTCGGAATTTAACAGCTAATCCAGCCTTACTTGAAGTAGTATAATTATTCTTTAAACAGTTATAATTGTGAATAAACTATAATGGATAAGTAATACTTCCAAAAGTAACACATAAAGTCTAATAACTATAAACCAATAATCATTATTTTAATTATGATTCATGATACTGTAATGTACACACTATGCAAAATCCAAATCGTAAATTAGATCAAGCACAGCTACTACGTCTAAGTTTGTTTAAATAATAAATTGAACGTCTACCCTACCGTTTTACAACAAAACTAATAGGCATGAACTAAACTGGTAAACCAATCAACTGCAGGTAGTTACTGCTAAAATTTTAAAGCATCCTTGGCTTGGAGTATTAAGTATGCAAGAGCGAATTTCTCTCAATCAGAATCATGGGCATTACAGGTTTGGGAATGAAACAGGGGAACTGAAGCGGATCTATGTAGTTGATTTGTTGCAAAATGTTTCCGATTTTCGAACCAAGCTACATTACGGGATAAAGCCAATGCAAAGGTCCTTAAGTTTTTTAAATGATAAATTTGACAGGAGCACGTTTTAGCGTAAGCAATGTCAATCGTGCAAGTAGACCTAATATGAAGAGTTGGTCTTTATTTTCCGGATGCGTGAATACAGAAGGCAGAAAAGGTTCGCGACGTTAGAATTATTCCAAAATACAATAAATGTTGAATAATCAGAAATTCCGTAATTACTTAAACGCTGAATCGTCAGTAATTTTGTAGTGACTTGAAAGCTTCAGTTAATCTGCATCAGAAACGAAATTAATGCAATTAAATATATAGGTAAGCTCAATAATTCAAATGGGAATCTGTGATAAAGAAAATTAAGTACCTATGCTACATTATAACTATTATCTAAGCCAGCTTCAATTTTCGGTTTGCATGAGACGTATATAAGGATTTCCAGCCATAATTTTCTACTGAGTTGCACAACGCATTATCATTCATACGAAAGTCAGGAATGGTTTGACATTCAAAATTTATGATTTGAAGATTTCATGTTAAAGTTTAAAGCCGCGTGTTATAATGGTTTTAATGTAGAACACTCCGACGTGCTTGGTTTAGCGATTTTGTAAAAACAAAATCAGTCAATCTTCCGGTGTTTAAAGTGATTTTCAAAGCTGTCCTTAGCGGTCACTCTGACTGCTTCCAGCTAAAATAAAATAATGCTAACCCGTACGGAGTCAAAGGTTTTGGAATGGATTTACTGGCTATGCAGCAAATCATTAGCAATTCCATTTAAATGGACCAGTGGAAAACTCTTTAAAAAGTCCACATTTAAACAATATTCAATTTATAACAGTGTTTTGTGGATTCTAATGCTAATGAAAATAGTTTCGAAAATAAATCAAGTTAAAGTATTCTTTGAAAGCGGAAATATCAACAAATCTATTCTTCATGGATTTTTGGCTTTAGCTCCAATCGGACATTTGGTTTGCAAGCTCAGCGTTTGGTCCCAGGTAGAAGAGCTTAAACGCCTTGTCAACGAAGTCGGACAGGCTAATTGTCTTTGGGGTACGTTTTTATGATATGTAATTGTAGTTTAAATAAAGTTTTTAAAAGTTTATATTTTTTTTTGAACAGCAAAAACCTTTTTGGGTCAAGAATTTATGATAAACCCGAACCGAGAGAAAGCTTTCGTGCTTTTGTCATTTGGCGTACTGGAAGCTGCTTTACTCTGGTCTGTAGTGGAAATTCTTATCAGCAACGATGTTGGGTCACTCTTTCAATTCGTTCCATGGAGTTCCAATATTTTGGTCGCTGTGGTTGCAGTTATAGAAATCATTTTGATGCTGGAATATGCAATTATTGTATTGTTCATCATTGCAAGCGTTTTCTATTCTTACTTTCCAATGCGGTTTTGGCTCAAGAAATTCTGGTTAGTTACAACTCCAAAGCACTTCTGCCAATTAAACTCATGTAGCATTTTTGATAAAAATTAACTGATTTTCTATTTATCAAAGTATGCAGCGGCCCAACACGGAAATGAGGGATAATGAGAACGTGCTTCTGAGCGCTGAAACGTATATTTCTCACTACCGAGCTATTTATATATTGAACAATGACTGTAACACAGCTTTCGGGACGATCTTCTTGCCGTTCATGAAGCTTCTGTTCATGGCTGGATTCGTCCTTTGCTTCGTGGCTTGTGTTCGTCATTTCAGCGTGTTGGATCCATTAATTGTTGTACTGATGGCTGCTATACTATGCATTACGCAGGTGCTACTCGTTCCCATTTCGATTGTTATGTCGAGCCTTTATGACATGTCGAGCGGATTTTCTAGGTCCATTCTAGAATTTTGTCCAGCCAGGAATAGCGTTGGGCAGCGAGTTTTAGAAAAGGAGGCAAAGTCTTGTCCGGTAATTCGCTGCCAGGTCGGAGGGTTATATTATATGGAAGCTAAAGCTAAACTGACGATGTTAAGCCGTATAATTGATGCTCTTGTTTTCTTATTGCTAAAATCTTAGACCTTGGCTGATCAGCAAATTATTGCGCGCATTTGGTATAACAAAACCAAACTACTCTATACAGGAATGTATCTACTACATACGATTGAGCTCACGCTAGCGCTCTAGAAAATAGTTCGGCATTTGTCACGTTCTAAAACTTTCCCATCTGAGAACGGTGCCACCAACAAAGTCTGTAAACGAGAACTAACTTAAAGCGTCCACCAAACTACCAATAAATTAGACTTAACTTTAACTGTATAATATATGTATATTGTATGCCATCGTTTATTGCTGTGACTCTTGCTTGCCGGTAGTAATACGGCTTAAACATAAAAGCGCCCTTATGTTGTCGACCTTAAAAACCAGAATTCATCCTGACAGAGTTCATGCTACCACGTTTTTTGGCGGAAGTAACAAAGCACTGACTGGGCCCCTGACATGAAACAAACGACAGAATTCAGAGCGCTTTGATTGGAAAATGGAATTAGCAGATGAAGCAAATTGATCCAGATTTTCTGGATGAATAGTGTCGTATCTCACATATTGTCTCATGATTCATATTAAATACAAAATCTGAGTCTGTATGACGCCAGTTAGTCGAATCAACCTAAAAAACCACAGAAGTACATTACATTGAAAGGAATAATATAATTTCCAGGGGAGTGATCCTAAGCCTCATCTGTCATCACAATTTTCTTTAAACCACTACCATTAAGAGTCGGAAGATGTCATTGATCAAAGCAAACATTCGCTAAACATATTTTTTTAATGGAGTATAGCAAGTTTATCCGTTGTAGCCCATTCTCAGTAACAAATCTCCCAGTGTAAATAATTAGCAAGGATCTATATTGTTTTCCGCTGAGTTTCCTACCAAGACTCGTCATGTCTACACAATAACATCGCAATATAATATAATCATGCCCCCTCATATTTCGATATTGACATTTGGCTCCAGTCTCCAGTCTCCAATACAAATTATTTTGAGGAGCTTCCAACTTGCGGATCCTAACAAATCACAACATATTTTATGTGTGCAGAAAACTCTTTTTAGTGCACATGTCCTTTTTGCTTTTGTCGAGACGATTTCTTTCACTCCTTTCACTTGCCAATTTTCGCAAAGCAACACAATCATTTCTGTAGTGTTTTTCTTAGAATAACTACGTTTAATGCATTCATGGCTTGGAAATTTCAAACCAGAAATACAATGAGGACTGTACGTGCGAGTATGTATGGCTATTAACTAAAAAAAAATTGTTACGCACCAAATAGTAAAAATCAGTTGGAAAAAGATGATTTTACTTTATCGGCGAACAAATACTGATCGTGAGTTATCGTACCTGCTGCTAGTTTTTCGGCTTGATTTAGTTTTTCCACATCTGTCAGGTTAATTAAGGTGAGGGTAATTTAAATCTAACCTAACGGGGCAGCTGTAGATATAATATTAGATAGGTATGCACAAATTAGTTGATTGAATCAGGTTTGGCTGGTATATTTGGTGCTGTTATGTTGGTATTGTTTAACGAATCAAATTGTTTTCACTCGCATACAGCAGGTACTGGGGTATCTCAGGTCTCAGTGCAGTATTGACTTGGTGATAATGATCTGAAACAGAACAAGATAAGGTAGCACCTACCACCTCCACCTGGACTTGAAATGCTTCATTTTGTAGATCAGTGACACATGCTCTAGGTCCCTACCTATTTGTAAAGTCGGAGCTGGCAGCTGGTATTTAAAAAAAACATTTCGCGTCACCCTGTAAATATTTTCATTTGAGCATTTCGGAGCTGCCTAATTTACTCAGCATCAGCTAAATATACGCGTATATGTAGTAATTAGTTCTATTAACGTGTGGGTACTTATCTTCTCGAACCTTCTATGCAGTCGTCATACCAGGTGAAAGCATGGTCTGTTTTAATTCGAAATCTAGTTCTGTGTTGTCCTGCGTTGCGTAGGTATCTGGTTGGGAGCAAAGTCCGCGTCGTCAGCATCTCGTGAACAACTCATCGAAAATCCAGTGGAAGTGGAACTGGAAGATTCCATCATCTCGTGCCAAAGAGGAAAATCCTCCCATATTCCCAATCTCAGGGCCTCTTCATTTCAGTCTCATTTCACGACTTCAACCGGCTTGTCAACAGAAGAGCAGACTCACCCGGTCCTGGAGAAAGCTCACTTTCTCCTCCTCTCCGATTCAAACAATACTCCAAATTGCAAATACTCAAACATTTTCAACTAAATCTGTGGAATATAGCAATTCAGAGATTATAAATTGTAGAATAAGGTTTATAAAGATCCAGTCTAAGATTTTAGCCATAGTATATCCCAACAGCAGTACTTTCTTACGGCCAGTCGCCTCCGCCTACACACAGCCATGTACGAAGGAAACGGTCAGCAACTCGTGAGCATTTCACAGGCTGATCTTGGCCTGGCCTACAGTGACAACAGTAGTGAAACGCTGTCCGGTCACACAAATCCACACAATGTGGGTGGACGGGTGTCTGGACTGATGTCCGTAGAAACGCCGGCAGTTGAACCCAAGTCGTCAGACGAAGAGCTGAGTAATTTCTACACGGCCGTGGTCCAGGACTCCTATCTTCATGGTCCACTTCTCACACATCATCTCGAATACTCCAATTCAACAGAGTAAGTTCGAACAATCTGCGGTTGTTCTAATCATTTCCTTAGTCGCTTTTACAAATATTAAGATTAATTGAGGATTTTTGCATCGCGGCATTACAATAGCACTCTAAACGTAGATTCGGATTAAACTTAAACTCATCAGCAAACTACTAGGTATTTTATATTAGCAGGCTCATGCTGCACGATTTTATTTTAAATATTTTGATTTTATACCCTGATTTCCAACAATCTGAACTGAATTATTTAAAATGGTTTATGCTTCACACGACTTTTTACAAAATGTGTTTTACGCTTTTCACTAAATTATGTTTTTTAAAAAAAATTAATTAGGTCAAAATCTTAAAGTACCTAGGTGAAATGGTGAAAATGACATTTCACCCGAGTAAAATCTCAAAACCCGAAGACGGTTTTGATTTTAACTTAATACAAAATTTCAAATGTACCATTAATTTCTAAACAAATTTAGCTTCAATTTAATATATGTACACAGATTTCTAAATTTTGCCTTCAGTAAAAATAGTGGCGATTTAATTAGAACTCTTGTAATTTAATTCGTTTACTCCAGTAATATTAATCACATACCATTTTCTGCATTAGTGGGCCGCCGACCGTTTAAAATACAAAAAGCAAAAAGGCAAGCATGGGAATAAGGGTTTCTCGCCAAATTTTTTTTTATTGCGCTCCAGAAAACTCTAAACCTCTTCATTTTAAATCCTCTCGTCCATCACCTCTTCCATTAAAACCAGATAAAAAAATTGCAACATGAAGACGTGAAATTATCTGAATTTTAAATTTTATTGGTAAGCCAATCGTTAATGGCTGCTGTGATCAAGCGTTTAATATTTCGAGTTTTGAGAGACACATTCAGGGCCTGTGTCAAGGGTTTTCTCAACTAATCTTAAGGCACATAGTTTGAGGAATTATATCTCAAGAAATTAATTATAGTATCTTCATTTGCAAAAGTGGCCAGATCAAACTCAGCGCGGTGTTTTAAGCAGATTTATGTGTGAATCAATGTGGTTTCCCCATTATTTAGAAAATTTGACAGGCATACTGTTTTAACTTAAAATATTCAATAGAAAACATGTGTGTAAAATCATGGTTTAGCCGAACAAACCGTCTGAAAATGCGTTTACTCTAGTTTAACACATTTTAAGTCAGATTACCTAGGCTAATTTAGATTAAAATAAATCGTTCAACGGGTATAACCAAGAAGAGAGACGAGCATGCCAGTTTTCTCCAAAGACAACTCCAATCTCCGATTGGCTTGCCTGGAGCTTTCTCTTGATACCCCACATGATAACATTTTCTCAAAACCACGTATTGGCCCCTTTGTAACTTAAAAAAACGAGTCCTCTCCGAAGCCCATCATCCCTCAACTTATGATTACTGTGAATATCAAAAGTGTACGATTGAAAACATGTGCATTACATAAGCCCTCTTGCCTAGCTTAATGCACAGTGAATTACGTCAACTTGGACCGCTACCTACCCTTGGTGAGATCAAAGGTCAAATTCAATTTTTCCACGTTAGTCGTCCTTGTCTTTGGCTTTGAATTGATACCCCACATGATACAGTTTTATCTAACCGCTACGTTGGGCTCTGCCGTCGCATACTCAAATTAGTGAAATACTTATGATCTGTCATCTCCATCATTGAAGAATCCGTCCGTTTATATTTAGCATTTCAAGAATTATCCTGCAAACTAAGGCCCGGACAGACAGAAAATATGACTGACATGCCTTTCGTATAAAAAAGCTCAGTGATCGTCGCTCTAAATAGAAATTAAGAAAAAGTTGCAGTCTACAGGTCTTTGCAAATTCCGAAACTGCTGAAATTCCATATGTACGGTTGGAACGGAAGTCAGTCGTTGGCAACTTTAAGGTTCCGTATACAGGCTAACAAGCCTAATAGAACTAACGCTTAGATCTTTTCATGATGCAGCCTTAACCACAAAATAAGATTCGTGAAAGCTTATTATGATAAACCACAGTCTGCCTCCTTGAAACGAGTTTTCTGGAACCGCTTAACTAGGAAATCAGTTCAGTTTCTGTTGGTCTGGAACTTTCACCGCTGTTTTGTTCCAGTCTTGTACAGGAGAAACGTTGTAAAAGCCTCCGGTCGTCGGTCGTGTCGAGTAGTGGCGTGGCGTCTATTGTGTTGTTTACACGTTCCTGGAGCCCTACCTAGGCTCCCTTTGGTCTGCCATATAATAAGTTACGTAACCTCCGTCGTCAGCTAAATTCCAATTTCTCTGCCATGCCTCGGCACTTGATACTCTTGAATAGACTCGTGCCAGCCAATTAAGTTGACCTCTTTCCTTGCCGCAAAAATACAACGGCGGAATAAATTCCAAGCTTTGGCCTTCAGCAAAGCCTGGAAGATCACAAATATGTATTCCTAATTATTATGCCTATGACTCAACATTCCATTGCGTAAGAGCAGCAGAGATCTCTAGCTAAGATCCTCTACATTTCTGAGTAGATTTTGGGAAATGTATTTTTCCAGATGAGGATTCTACCGGGAATATAAGGACAGAGTTAACGCCTGTCTAAGGACATTCAATTTTCGAATTATTTAGATGCTTAAAGCTCATTTTAAAGTAAAAATACTATTATTCAAAACGCGGTATAATGCCTAGCTAACCTCATCGTTATTTTCCCCTATTGAATAATTATTTTTTACCATCAGTATACCGATGATCGGAAAATTTAAATAATTTCTTTCCCCAATTCCCAACGTGAGTTAACTATATGAAACCCTTTTTTTCTGATTGAACGAATTGAACCCAATTGGAGCTAAACATCGGGAATACGCCGCGCGGCACTACGTGTGTAAATGCCGAAGAAGCCTTGAGTGACATTTTTACTACACCGCTCACACGCCTTATTAGTATTAATGCCCGCCGCTGCTGCTGGACGATGTTCTGAGCTATTGCTCAATCCCAGCAAATAATTATTATGATTCTCTCTATTCCACATGTCAACTTTGCGTTGACAGCATTACGGGCACATTAAATTGAGTACACGTGAAATGGTCAAATTCAATAGGCTCAAGTTCCCTTTGAGCTCTGTGATCCAGAATTGTGATGCCCAATCAGTTCCGCATTTTCGGAGACATGCATTATTTAAGTGGAATCGTAAGGTCACAGAAGACGAGCCTGTCGTTGTAACTCACGATCAGAAGAAAGCTCTTACCCACATTTGCAGCAGAAAGGCTACGAGAAAACTAAATCTCTGTATCAATATTTATTTGGTTGCTCAACTGGAACCACATCATAAGCACGAATCATAAGCTTGTATAAGTCAGACAAACAATTTCCGAGTATATAGATCGGTATTCAAAGACGTATGTCGTAACGGTATGCTTAAAAAACGGATTTATACAATTTTTAGTTTTAGGAAAACATAGAAAACATGTATTTTATTTATGTTGAAGCAATTATGTAAGCTGAATCATTTTTTGAGTGTGTAGCAGTTTTTCAGATGAATACTTTACCGTACCGTATATAGCTACGGTTTTTCAGAAGTATTTACATATTTAGTTCAAATAGACGTTGAATGGTTTAATAGAAAAAATCAATTGAAAATATGCTACTCTGTTGTTTAGCTTTGATGAATAGCTTTAAGCATGGAAGGCTAAACTGATTCATTTACCTTAATGGTTACAGAAAAGGCTCGGTTCGGAACAGCGGGACTGCTCCAGCGTACGGTCTGATTCCTGTCACAGCCTTCACAGCAGTCCCCACACCGATGCCGACGGCGGGAATTACCCCAGGGCGTGTCGGTATGGGGACCGGACGAGTCACAGAGAATCCTTACGGAGACCCATCCCAGCATGGGTCCTACCGCCACCACGCCAATTCGACTCACCACCAATCCAGCGGAGAGCGGAGCGGCGGTACAAGCGAGACAGGCGGTTATCGCTCGACAGCATCCCAGAAGCGAAAGATCCGGATCCGGCTGCCCAGCAGCTCAGGGAACAAGAAACCAAACAGCAGCAGCGGCCCCTGCTCTCCTGTCCCTTACTATCATCACTATCATCACCACCACCATCACCATCATCATCGGAAGAGCCCCGTCTCGTAAGCCATTAAATTTTTAATGACTACTATCGCCTATCAAATGACTATATTCAACCTGACTATTAAGTTTTGCTATGTAGTCGTCGCCAGAATGGATTAGTTAGATTGCCATTAGTTGATTTCATCGCTAATTTAAATTTAAGAGTCAAACATCCCTTAAGGTAGTCATGCGTCGTTTGAATGAACTCCTTTTGGCGCCCCTATAATTGTACTATCCTGATGTTTCTAGAGTTAAAAGATGTAAAATAACCTAAAATGTAGTACATAGGCACAGTTCCTGTAAAACTGTCACCTGGGTAGGTATAGCGTAGCGAGTCAACTTGCATTTGGTTAAGAACTGCGGCGGCAGTGCAAATCAAATAACACTACTGCAAAGTGACACGGGGATTAATCATTCACGCAGTTAGTTTTTCACTTTGGAGCTATTCAAAATATGATTTTGGACAAGTCAAATACTACAGAATCCTAGGACAGAAGCAGTTTTTTTTCAATTATGCAACTAATCAACTTATAATTAGATTCCAATGGAATACTGAGAACACTCCTGAGATTTTAACATTGGCAAAAACACCTTTAATGATAAAACTTGCAATACGACCTTAAACATTACAGCCTGTTATGAGTCCATAATTCTCGCTACCTACTTCGCGTCATTTGTGCATTGTTTTAGCCTAATTATTTCTTCGCTCTCATAAACTAAATGCATAATATGTGATGTAGGAATTTAGTTTTAATCTCATGATGTAATTAAATCATCCTAAGTCATCGCACACGAGCTCGCAAATCTTAAGTTTAGGGACAATAGACCCTAGCTCGTGAAACTCTACTGGAGCAGAGGCCTCACAACTTCTATTGTCCTGCGTAGAAACTTAAGATTAAAGTTATTCTATGCTTTTCTGTATATATTCAGCTCAGCTTAAAGGTTAGACATGAATTTCGAATTAACAATATTTGAGAAGCAGGTACTCGGGTTGAGTAAATAGCGAAAGGTACAAGAAACATTACTAAACTATAACCTTTCGCTAATTTCCAGGGAATCTGGGGGAGGTGGGGTCGCTGTTGACTTGGCCTACCTGGGTATTGTGTATCACTTCCATATGTTAAGGCTAAAGTGCGAAACAGTATAGTAGAGTCAAATGCTCAGGTTCGTTGCTCGAATTATGCGAAATATTTTCACATACTAGCTACAACACATAAATTTTTTGAATGCAAACTCGTACCCGTGTAATGTGTAACCGTAACCTGTTGTTAAATCCGAAATTGAGTGACGCAACGGGGAGAGCAAGGGTAGAAACAATAGGGCAATTCCATTCCAAGCCATTTGACTCCAGATCTCAAAACTGGAAGCTGATCTCGTCTGGTTATGAGACATCATGATCTTCTGCTCCTTTTCCTTCCCACTACCACCGTTCCACTTCCACTCTCCATTCTTCTCCCAGACCCTTTGTCTTCCATTTGACATTCAGCCAAAAAAGCAATCAATATATTTTTAAATTCTTACAAAAAAATATGCAATTAAATAGAGGCTTTAGGGTTCATGCTGATACCGTGGTAGGTGGTCATATTTATCTACATAGCATCAACCTCAACCACACATTGATTTGATTCCAGCTGAAACGCAAAATATTTTTGTCTACTACAATTTTTCAAAGTTTTGCTTTTGGAACCACATTTCCGAAATTTTGAATTTATCATAAATTTACAGTTTCAATTCAGGTGGGGTTATTTTGGTTAGTATAATTTGCATTCATAAACAAACTATTGCTTATGGCTGTAATCAGAACTCAAATCTCAGATCTCAAAACTGTATCAACGAATCAGGCTAGGTACAGGTACGTACTGTTGAAATGTGCGATCCTGTAGCCCTGGCGTGGGGTGGTAAGCTAAAAAAACTAAACTTAGGTATCGACTTAAAATGAATTTCCTATTACCTATGTGCTTATATCTAAGAGCATTTTAGTAAGTTTACATATTTTAAAGTCAACTAAAAAGTTTTTTTTCAACATAAAATTCATATTCGGAGTATTAAAACTTGAATAAAGCGTGTTTCTCATACAAGCCATTATAATTGTAATCCAAAACGATGGAGTTTGCATACCTTTGTAAATATTTGGAACATGAAATAAGCGAGAGTTTAGAAGTCATATTTATATGTATTTTGCTCGCATGTTTTCGGATAAGATTTCATTTCGCCAGAAGTGCTAATTTCATTATTCTGGCTGTGTTTTCCAAGAAAGCTATGGTCTCGAGAGTTGTCATAGTCAGACATAGGTGTAAACAATTAGAGAAAAATAAGAAACTCAGCGAAAGTGGAGATGCAGATGGGATTACGAATTACGTAAGCTAGATTTCTACGGAAGCCCTTCAAGTTGATACAAAGATATTGGATCAGACTTTATGCAATCAATAAATGCATATGTAAACATACGGATTTCGGAATATTTTGTATTCTAGTCCATTGTATTAGGAATTATACTGTAAACAATATCTGTACATTCACCGTTAATTTTCAAATTAAAAAAAAAAACACTTTGAGTTCAGATATACCCCACATGAAAAGCTTTCATAATGGGGCAAGCCTTTCGTTTGCAGTTTTATGTATAATTCGTTTAAATATGGAAATTATAATTTGAATATGATTTCCTTCACAGAACGGTAGGCAGCGAGATGGACGAAGACTGCAGCCCTCGCCAACCTCTCACACCAACTGATGAAAGCTCAAAAAAGTACTAAATTTTTTTTAATTCGTAAGAAACTGCAAAATTCAGAGTTTTATTAAAAACGCGTAATTAAAATTTAGGCAGAATCATAGCGAGATTGAGAAACGTCGTCGAGACAAGATGAACACATACATCGTGGAGCTGTCGGGAATGGTGCCCATGTGCAGTGCCATGTCCAGGAAGTTGGACAAAATAACAGTACTTCGCATGGCTGTTCAGCACATGAAGACGCTTCAGCGATCTCAAGTCCAGTCTTATACTCAAGGCCACTACAAGCCCTTCATCACCGACGAGGATCTCAAGCATCTCACGCTTCAAGTAAGTTTTAAAAACCACAGAAGTCGTAATCTGTCAATGGATTTTTAGAATTTTAAGAGTCTCTGAATTTTTCTGTGTTTCCAGTCTGCAGAAGGATTTTTATTCGTGGTGGGCTGTGACCGTGGACGGTTTCTCTACGTGTCCGACTCTGTTTCCCAAGTTTTGAATTTCTCACAGTCTGACCTCATGGACCAATCCTGGTTTGATATTGTCCATCCTAAGGACGTAGTCAAGGTCAAAGAGCAGCTTTCCGCCTTTGACTTCACTTCTCGTGAGACTTTCATCGACTTTAGAAGTAAGTAATGGTGCATTCATGTCCAAACAATTTCAAGAAGTAAAAAGCTAGCGAGGTCCAGGCAAAATTTTGAGCAAACTGTCAGACTCGAAGAATTAAAGATTGACTTTAAAATACAAAGTACTTTTATCCAAATATGTATAAATTGTTTTCAAGTTTTAAGAAACGAGATATATACCCCCGAAATCGTTGAAATGCGTCGCAAGTTATGATTCATCATAACGTCCAGGATTTGTATAGCTAGTTTTCTCGACTTACCGCAGTCAATTTGGAATTGAGTAATGATCTCATTAGACTGATTGCCTCATTTTTTGCGAAGTTTGCTATTGTATTTGATTTGGACTAGGGTCGGAAGGGTTTGGGTATTGAGTAATCCAAGGAGGAGACCGCATATTGGGTTCATTGAACAATTAGAGCGTAATGACCAAGTTTCTTCCTTCTGAGATCTAAAATTTCCTATGAGCCCACCCGCAGATTTGGTTACATAACGTCAGTTCGATCTCATTTCCGCTTTCTTCTCATATAAAACATTCCACAATGTCAAACGTCTCGCTTTCCGTATGCGGGGCTTCCAGAAACTATTGTCGTCATACAAGTCCTGAAGAGAGGGATTGGATTTATTCGTAATGTATGCAGGAGCTAGACAGGTCTTTTAAATATATAGGTACATGGATTTATTGTACTGTTTATCGATTTAATTGCCTTAAATTAGGCGCAAAAACACCAAAAGCGTAGGTATACAAGCTTGCAATTTAGTAGCCTGGAATAAGTTCTTTGAGATAGGGTAGGTTAGATCAAAATTTGTAGTTTGGAAGTGCTATACAGTACATGCCGTAATTTCAGTATTTTAGTGACCGAAGTATGGTATTTTTACCAATATTCGACGGCCGTTG
Organism: Ceratophysella communis; assembly: GCA_009869905.1. NCBI lineage: Eukaryota > Metazoa > Arthropoda > Collembola > Poduromorpha > Hypogastruridae > Ceratophysella > Ceratophysella communis. The sequence continues at coordinate 378 of VNWX01001762.1, read as the reverse complement.
CTATTGCAATACGCCAGAGCCAAGGCTACTGAAGTAAATACGTACTTTTAATTAGAGTAATGAGTTGGAGATCCTAAATGCCCCTTATAAACAGAAAAAACAGGAATGCTAATTAGCTTTGAATGGCCAAAAAATCGTCCTGTCCTGATAGGACAGTACTTTTTGACTTCAATAGAGAGTTTCATTATTGTTTTGTTTTTGAGTCAAAAGTTGAAGCTAATGGTGTTCTTGTTTTGTCACTTGTCACAGCTATGCTTCCCGTCGAAGGGACGGTTCCGCAGCGCGTCGTACGTCTTTGCCCTGGTGCTCGGCGTTCTTTTTTCTGTCGTATGAGATGCAAACCCGGATCACCGATCAAAGAAGAACTTGGCGGTACGG
>VNWX01001761.1:0-14131 GCA_009869905.1 Ceratophysella communis | reverse complement strand
TTTCTGATCTCCACCACCGTTCTCATGTACCACAGCCTGAACCTCAAATTCCATTCAACCAGCATGGAGTTAGTTTTATGGCTGATACAAATGTGCAAAAGCAAGATATTCTATTGAGTTCAAAACCGAATGATTACCATCACATTGAAAATCAAGATTTCGTACCCAGGCAAAACGGCCCAGAACATCATCTCCAACAAATCCTGTCTCAGTTTCAGAACCATCAAGATTTCACAATTCAGGTGAAAGGCAACAACGCTCAATTTCCACAGGATCAACCATCTGTAATTGTACCCCCTCAAACAGCCGTTACACCTACAACCTCGAGCTCGAAGCCCTTTCCCGAAATCCTGAATCAGTATCCTGGAAACGGCCAGCCAATTCAGCCAATGCTGAATATGTCAGCTCAAGAATCTAGTGAAAACTCTGGTCACTATCAACCAGACACTGCAGTAGACGTACAAAGTCGTCATTCACAAATAATTTACCCTTCTCCGCAACAGCAGCAGTTCCAAACTATAACCTTGCAAGATCCTCGTGGACAGCTTGTTACAATCCAGATTCCTATCAATTTTCAAGCATCTCAAAATACTTACTCTCCAGTACTTCAACATCATGAAAGTGGTGGCCAGTCCAACTCCTTAAGTCAAGCTCCAGAACATACGGTTCAGCGATATGAGCAACTTCCGATTCCGATGCAGCAGCAAGCAGCTGCCGCCATCCAGTCTCAGGCGCAGCAAAATGTTGCTTTCCAAAAACAGTTGGAATTGCAACGACAAGAAATGGTTGGCGGAGAATCAAATTTATTACGGACGCAATCAGTAAATGCTATTGATAACTCGTATGCAACTGTAAAAGCACCAGCACTGCACCCACAACAGACATTTGAGCTAACACAGAGCGCTTCAGTGGCTCATAACCAGAATGATATTCAGGAACATCGTCGGACCGGGATGCAGCAACACGTAGAGATGGAACATTTTATAAGACAGCAACAGGCTCATCATCAAGCAGCTTTTCAGCTTCACCAGCAACACCGACATCAAATTCCAGCTCCACAACAGCAACATCATATTACAGCTCAACAGCAGTACCAACTGGCCTCACAACATCAACATCATTTTACAGCCCAACAGCAGTATCCAACTGGCCGCACAACAGCAATATCAGGCCGATGCCGAGAAGCAATACCAAGCCGTAATTCAGCAACAGCGCCGAGCTGAACTACAACAACACCAGATTCAACTGCAGCAACATCCAGCGGAAATTCAAAATCAGCGCCAGGTTGAACTTCAGCAGCAACATCAAGTTGCTATTCAGCAACAGCCTCGACTCGCACTTCAACAGCACGAGGATCAACTTGCACTTCAGCAGCATCGGCAAACAGAACTCCAACAACAGCGGCAAGCTGAACTTCAGCAACAACAGCAAGCAGAAGCCCAACAACAGCAACACGCCGAACTTCAGCAGCAACAGCAACTTGCAGTTCAACAGCAGCGGCAACCAGAACGTCAGCAGCAACAGCAACTTGCAGTCCAGCAGAAGCGGCAGACAGAAGTTCAGCAGCAACAGCAACTTTCAGTCCAGCAGCAGCGGCAGACAGAAGTTCAGCAGCAACAGCAACTTGCAATTCAACAGCAGCGGCAAGAAGAAGTTCAGCAGCAACAGCAACTTGCAATTCAACAGCAGCAGCAGTTAGAACTTCAGCAGCAACAGCAACGTGCAATTCAACAGCAGCAGCAGTTAGAACTTCAGCAGCAACAGCAAATTGCAATTCAACAGCAGCGACAAGCCATGCACGAGCAATCGACTTTTGATCCGCATAGACGCGTCGAAATTGCGCAACAGCGTCTAGTAGAAAGTCACCGCCACACTCAATACCAGCTAGAGCAACATCAACAGCTTATTCCGAATCAAAATGGCGTGGGACAACAGTATTCACCGCACCGTCAAGATATAGACCGATCGGGCAACAATGTAACCTACATGGTTGTACAGCAGGGAAATACCTTATCAACGATTCCAATAAATGGGACTGGAAGCCCCGTTTCAGTATTGCCCGGCTCAGATTTGCATCATCAGCATACTGGAATTTCACAAAGCATTCCAGGATTTCCGTTACTTTCGAACGGGCTAAACCAAATTGCTCAAAACGAGACCCCGTCATATTTACCTGACCCCTCCAATCAACCTACTATACAGTGTACTGCGAATTCTAATAGTCAAGATTCTGCTGTTCCAAATATAAACAACGCAGCAGCCAGCACGTCACCTGCACGACCTTGCCCATGTCCAGATTGTCATCAACGCCTCTGCTCAGGTGCAGTGGAGAAGCCGAAAATGAATCAGATATCAAGAAAGTATTCAAAACAACTTGGATACTCGTGCTGGGACCAACTTCAAACGAATCCTAGCCTCTACCGCTGGCACTACGAAAAGAATTAAATCCTTAAAAGTGCGATCTGAAATAGCCAGCATAGGGTCTGAGAGACAAGGACAGGGATTGCGTCTCTATCGAAGTATGACTTGCCCTGGGCCTTTGCCAAGGCTCCTTCCAGCCACAGTTGTCACCACCGCTCCAGTTTCCACTGCTGCACCAGTTTTAAATTCGATTCCGGGTTCTGGAGTTGCGACAACAACAACGACCACGTCACTTTTCTCACCACTTTCGACATCATGCCCAGTTCTGGACAAAATTCCAATGCCGAATTCAAATATTGCCGTGGTTCACCCTTTGCAGAAGATGTCGGATCAAATTCTTCAAATGGAATCCTCGTTTTCAGCTAGCCCGATTCCGGCACAACCGAACTCGATTCTCATTCCAGAGAACTGGGTACATCCCAGTGACATCAGTGCTGCAAATAACAGTGCCAAACTTGCTCAGCAATTAGCGGAAATTCAAGCAACGCTACCGGATCGATCTGGAACAGTACCTTCAGCATCCACTTCGGGATATTCTCAAGGCGTAGAAATAGAACAAGATCGTTCCTTGATAGCAAGTTCACCTCTTCCATTGACTACACATTCCGGAAATGTTGTACCTGCACAGCAGCAAGTTGCTTCACACCCTACGCCGGCTCCACAATCGTCAAGAGAAAACACAATTCTACTTGAATTAAATAATGCAACTCCTAATGAGTCAACGCATGCCGTGGCTTCTGCAGAGGTTAAGACGCAAAAAATCAAAGTAATTCTGAAAAGTCAAGAAAGAGCTGACTCGTATTCGTTTCTGAACTATTCTGAAACTGGGAATCTTGCGCCGGGTAGAATAATGCGAAGTCTCCGGATTAAGGGAAAGATAACTTCTGGTGAAAAGGCTGGGAGCACGACTGAGGTTGTGGTTGTTCCCGATGTTCAATTGGACACAATTTCCGACCCTGATTCTACTGAAAACCCCGAATTAAATCGGACCATTATTGAAGACGAGAATGATGCAGGGCCCATGGGGCCTACTGGAAAGCACGCGACTTCTCGGAAGAATATGCGGCTGGTAAGCTAATAAATATAATCCTGGCATGTGCGCAAAATCAGCTGAACGACTGAATTAGGGATTTGTGTAATGCATTTTTGATCTGCTTTAGATTCATCGTGCCGTGATCGTTTATCGTGTCCGAGTAAATGACACGGTTGTCTTCAGCTCAAAGGATGTTCACTCGGTGTGGGGCTACATTTTCGAGACGGTTCAAGGCAGAACAATAAATAAGTTACCACCACTGGCTTATCCAGCTACGCAAATTTCATTGCCTGGTAAGATGCTCATTTCAAAGTTGTTGCAAGAATACAAGTGCTTACCTATTTTGTAAGGTCATATGCCAATGATAATTGATAATCTGTATTTATTACAGAAAACTCTCGAGATCCTGTGGCCAGTTTTAAGAAGTTAGGGCTAACACACATCATCACGCAAGCAGTTCAATTTCTTCTCGATGAGCTTCCTGGAAAGAACAAATCTGCCGAGCCACGCACATTCAAATTCCAGGAACCGGAACCCCAGAAATCCGAAGTTGTTGCTGACAATAGTTCAGTGACGCCGGAGTCAGAAAATTTGGATGAGAGCAGTAGTGCTCGGTGTGCGGGTTATGAAGGCAGGAAACCATTTGATATGTTCGGATGGCTAGCTTCGAAAAACCGGAAGTCGCTTGTACTTGCCAAAAAGAAGAACAGGTAAAGTTATAACGTGTACTCCACTTGCATGCATGAGAATATATTCAATAATAAATTTGTTTTCATATTGATTCTGAATAGTTTTGAGACTGCTAGAAACACGGAGCTACCGCTAGCAATGAAATTTCGTAATCTGAGTAAATATGGAAATGTACCATTTGATCGTTTTCTGCTCCAGTATTCATGGAAGAGGCTTATTTACAACTAAAGATATTGACTGCGGTGATATCGTCATCGAATACGCTGGCGAAGTGAGTAATGGGTTTGCAACATTTTAAATGAATTAAAGGCAACCTACTTATAATTTTTAATTAAAAAATGTTCGTAGATAATTCGGTCAGTTGTGTGTGACCGAAGAGAAAAGTTGTATGAAGCGAGAGGAAAGGGTTGTTACATGTTTCGAATTGATGATGACTATGTTGTGGACGCAACGTTAAAGGGAAACTCGGCTCGTTTCATCAACCACTCCTGCGAGGTTAGTTTAAAGAAACCATGACCATTTTCGAAAAATTATTCATATATTTTACAGTATTCTAACTTTCTGTTCAATTCCGTTTCCAACAGCCGAACTGCCATACAAAGGTTATGGAAATATCTGGGAAGAAACATATCGTGATTATTGCTATTTGCCGTATAAGAAGTGGAGAAGAATTGACATATGATTACAAGTTTGCCTATGAAGATGAAAAGATTCCTTGCACTTGCGGCTCAACAAGGTGTCGCAAGTTTTTAAATTAGTTTTCTATAGATTTCCTAGTGAAGGATAAGTCTTGGTTTGGCTGACGGACTTTGTATACGAAAAGATTGCTCATTCAACAACTGAACCTGTAATTAGGATACATGCGAAGTTAAGTGCGAAAAATAAGTACTATATTTTATTTTGTACACAACGTTAACGTTATGCTATATTTAGACTCCTAAATTGATCTGTGATTGTGAATTTCTCAGTAATTTTAATTGGCTTTAATTGACTACCAGGAATAATAATGATTGTATTTTTTGTATATTTATATCAGGTTTTAAACCACTCTTTCTCCTATACTCTCCTGTACTAAATTTCGGATTTTTAGATTGCATACTGGCAGACTATTTGGAGCATAAAACCTTACTAAAGAACAGAGCAACTATAGCTTCGAAATTCTTATAGTTTTAGATAAATCAGAATAAAAACAAAGGACCAAATTTTCATTCTAAAGGAATCCAATTAAATAGATCCTCCGTATACCAACATTAGTAAAAATTTTACCTGTCTGGTCAGGTTAAACCAGCGCTTCGCTATGCCTTTTCATAAAGTCTCTTGTTTTCGCTGCGAACGGGTTTACGAATCGCACATACTTTCGGAAGTGCTTTTGCAATTCTTCTAATTTTTCGTCAGAATTATTTTAATTTTAATGTGCGCATTTGAGTCCTAAGGCGCATATAATAAGAATAAGAAGTAGCGTCTTTTTCTTTAGTTCAACCAAATGAAACTCGAGCGAGACAGACCACCGATAACCGATACTTTTCTTTGTTACATTCCCCTTTTTGAGAGTCTGCTCAGCATGTTGTCCAAGAAAACAGGACCGAAATGTCATTTGGTACAAAGAAACCTCTACATTACGTCTCACCATTGTTTCATTATGACGCTCCACTACTTTCCATAGAGATGCGATCTGATTCCGATTAATGTAGCCACTTTTTTTTCAAGTCCATCCATTCCGTCTTCGAACGAACCGATCTGTCTCCTTTTCAAAGTCTCTACCGGCCCTATTCTTCTCACTGCCTCAATGCCAACAAACGCCAAAAACTCCTTTGTCTTCCTGTATCGGGTCGATTGGAAGATGTGTTCCCCTTGCCTGTCGTTTCCCAATGTCTGAGATCATCTCTCGCCTTGATCACTTTTTTCCTCTATCATCAGCCCATCAAATTCATCTCAGGAAATAATGAGGAAAAAATAGGAGACAAACGCAAACAATACATGCTTCTTCAATGGAAGAAATCGAAGAAGACAAGATTGACAGACTGACGGCTTCTTCATTAACACGATACCTATACTGATTTCGACATAGACAATCTTAATCCCAGACTAAAGCTACTGTGCAATGCTATTGACTCCTTATTTTTTTTCTGCACAAAAATCAGGTATTGGTGCAATTATTTTGTCTAAATATTTCCCAAAATGAATAAGTTAGAGTCAAGTCGACGTCAATGGCCATAGAAATAAAAACGTACAAATATTCCATAAAAGTGGAAGGAAAAAATGTGGTGAAATTTTCAGCCATTATTGGTCGAGATTTAGACTGATTTAAGTCTACAACTGCGCGTTGCATTGAAATACCGAATTGCAGTGATGCTGACCCAAACAAAAAAGCAATATTGGTAACAATTTCAAAATTAAAATAAAAAAGAAGCTCGAGTCTGCAAATTTGTACATTAAATGTACCTGTAAGAGAGCGAATCGGGGCATACTTTCTGTATCACAAATCGCTACCTAAAAATTTTATTAAAGTTCCGTTTCGAGGTTATTAAGAGCCTTCTTCAGAAGCAATGTGTTGATTCCATGCAGCTCCTTTGTTGTGCATTGTGAAGACAGCAGAAAATCCAATCTGTTGAAAACCTTGAAATAATGTACTCTTTTGGACATGAATATCAGATTTTGCTTCTTCATTACTGTGTCCCCCTGAGACAATTGGAGGAGTGAAGAGATCCTCTCAACCCCCTTTGTTCTCTTGACAAAAAGGAAATTAACACTCCAGCCAGACAGTAATTACGGCATCACTACTGGGCCTTTCTTCAGATCTAGCTCAGGAACAATGTTATTTAGTAATCCTCATTAAGACCATGAGCAATAGACGCAAAATTGGCCTGAGGAGTTCTTGTCTACAGTGCAGCGCATTAAAAGTTACAAGGAATATTTTGTTTATTATAAGGGAATTCTGTTTCAGTAAAGTCTGAGAATTCCTTCTGAACTCTTGCAAAAACTTTCCAAAACGTCCAAAAAGAATCAAAACGTAAGAGTTCGTATGAATATTCGATTGTAAAGTAAAGCAGACTTCAAATGTACATAGATGGCATAATTTCTGTGGTTGTAATCAATGATCACCTCACTGTTGGAGCAGTGTGTATTTCAATCTCCTAATTTAAACCAAATTTGTTTTAGAAACTGATATTCACTGGCGATTCGATGAAAACTTAAATTCAGATTAGAAAAAAATGCACAACAGTTATGATTAATGCTACTTTCACGAAATGATTAATTCATTGAGTCTTGAGTGATGTTTCAAATTCAAATGCCTGCGTACAAGTCCCTGGCTGTTAAAAATGAGGTGAAAGCTGCTATGCAATGCGAGCCAAGTTTGCTGGTGAAAGCTTAAAAACTTCTATGCATTCATTTCAAACTAACTCTTCAGTCGGCAGCTCGTGCTAAGGTTTCGAAGTCTGTTAAAATTTGCTTTTAGAATTTGCACCTGCTATTGCGGAAATAATGCAGCAGCTTCCAGAAATATTGGGGACTAATGCAGATGATTATTGTATGTGTGCTTAGCTATAAATTAGGTACGAAAAAAGCAATTTGCTGTTATATTTCTGACTTCAGCTGAAAACTGAAATTTAAACGGTAAAACAGTAGAGCTGAAATTAGAAATATTGTTATTATATACAGAACACCAAAATGTGTTCGACCTTAATATGTAGTACAAGTAGTATCCAACTTGAACTCATCAAATAGAAGTATTCTAATCATGAATGTCATTTCAATATTAGATTGAAGTTCACGCCTATTTTTATCCACTTTGAAGTATACAGTTACAAATTACAATCTTACCTTTCAGTTGTCGATAGTTCGTGATTTCAAAGTTAGCCTAGCCTGACAGCTTAATCGAAGATGAGTCTTTACTACTGTAACATGAATATAAAGCTGAATTCCTTATGCCTGATATCGACGATGGATTCAGGCATAACAATAGAATAGAACTCGTCTACCTACCTCATCGGAAATACTCGACAATAAATATAATAAATTGTGAGTTTCGCGTTTCGCTGACTGTAATCAAAAATATTGGTAGACTTATAATTAATCAAATTTGTAGTAAATCGAAATTTATACTTTATAAAATGAGTCTTAAGATCAGGACAGCCTAATGTCATTTTCAGTTCCCACCCATCCTCAGAAAGTGTTAGGTTATTTGAGATTACAAATTTGTAATGAAGGTGGAAGAGGTATACTCGAAAGCAGAACTTGAGCAAATAAATCAAGTTTGGATTTCTTTTGACAAGATAGACTGAAAACTTGTCTTCACGAACTCACGATTTGATTTCCATTCTCACGTATAGCACACACACAAGCGTCCTAATACTAATTCAAAAGCAGCACAAGTGCCTACCGACAAGTCTTTTCGTAATACTTCTTCCTATCTAAATAGTTCCACCGTGTAATTGCAACAAGAATATACTAGTACCTACTCCCTGTAATTTTTTGGGTAACAACATGTTTATGTAAGAACAAACATAAATTGAGTAGTCTCAGATAATAATATATTGAAGCGTTTCATGATTTTTCCCTATTTAATTAGAGCTTATAGCTTACTGTGAACGAAATTATTCAAATTTCGAAATCTGCCTCGAACACTAAAAATCAGAATTCAAATCGTAGGTGTAAAATGCTACAGTTTGGTACTTTTAAAAGAGACGAAAGTGTCAATACGCTTTTATTATTTGGAAATGCGTGTTGGAGGGGGTTGAGGGTTGTTTTGTTTCAGTCTTCGGGGTGGTCTGTTGAGTGAATTGTTTCTGACATTTCTACAAAATAGAACAAAATCAGAGCCCTGTCGTGATATGATTTCGACCTGGTGGGATGATGAATGGAGAGATGTGAGTAAGTGACAATTGAGAATCGGGAAATTCCATTTTGTTAGTGAAAGCTAAGATGCTCTGAAACAATGATGATTGGCTCTTACCTCAGAGTAATTTCACGGGTACGTCTACGCGTGTATCTAAAATCTAGCTAATAGTGGTATCGCTTAGCACTTCAGCTAGTATTCTTGTATATTTCGCCTTATGTAGACCTTTTAGAATAACAATGAAGCGTTTCTGTTCTCTTGCATAATTTGAACTATAGCACAAGAACGTTGGTGGGATTATTGACTCCTGGTAACACAAAGCGTTGTAAAAGACGAAAATTTAAATTGTTTTGAAGTGGATTTTTTTCTGTTTTAGGAAATAGCAAAGCTTTTATCAGATTAAAATGCTTTACATTCACACTCGACGAATTGTGTGAAGAGGCATGGGAATAAAATTCAACAGATGTGAGAAATGGCCATAATGGAATGGAAACAGATGAGATGAACAATTCAGATTACAAGATGTCAGTTTAAAAGTCTAAAGTTCCGGGTAGTGTGTGTTTAATGGCGGCATGGCGGTAGCGCATCTTGCTTTAGAGCTAAAGATAACTAAAGCTTCCTAATTCCTAGAGGTAGGTATATGAAATACCTTGTAGTTACATATTATGCAATGAAATAGCCCAGTGTGTCCTTAGACTAAAAATTATTTTTGTCAACCCGAATTTATATTGAAGCAATGTTCATCCATTTCAAGCTCAATAAATTTTAGTCATTCGTTTCAAGTTGATCAGCAGCTAACAGTATTGAGGCAGGCTAATTTAGACGCAATGTTTGTGAATTTTTATGGACTTAAGATCAATCAATTTTCTTGCTTTAGAGCTAAAGATAACTAAAGCTTCCTAATTCCTAGAGGTATATGAAATACGTGTAGTTACATATTATGCAATGAAATAGCCCAGTGTGTCCTTAGAGTAAAAATTATTTTTGTCAACCCGAATTTATATTGAAGCAATGTTCATGCATTTCAAGCTCAATAAATTTTAGTCATTCATTTCAAGTTGATCATCAGCTAACAGTATTGAGGCAATCTAATTTAGATGCAATGTTTGTGAATTTTTATGGACTTAAGATCAATCAATTTATACCATATTTCACGAAAGGCCAAGAGCTATTTTGTTTTAGCTCAAACAACTATAATAAAATGAAGCAAAAATTCATCACCAAAAATTTTACAACATTTTTTTATACAGTGTGTTCTAAGCTCTAGATCCAAATATAATAAGTAATTGCATTGAGTGTAGTTCGAAAAACCGGAAGTAAATTTTATTTTCAATTCCTAATCAAATGTACTCGAAAAAAACATACAATGAAGCTCGGTTACGCTAAACGGCCTACGCCTGGACAAGTCTGAATTGCATTGTTGGCCGACGCCAAAGCAGACGATTTTTGAAAATGTATTTTTCATGAGGACTTGAACTGCTGGAATCATTTTCCGGTCATCTACTGGTTCCTGGATGATAAGTTGTCTTTCTTCTAAGTAAAAATTTATAGCAACATGAAGCTCATTATCTTGGCTTTCAAGCTTCAATTTTGCTGGATTTTCTCAAGGTATTTCGACAAATCAGTTCTATTGTTCGTTTTGTGATTATTTGAAAACATCGGTAAAATTTGACCGTCAGAAACCTTCAGAAATCAGTTTTAAAACCAGAAAATACTATTTCATGGGACAAAAATGACATGGGATGGTAAATGCCAATAATAACGCACCGGGTATGTATATGGTGTGAAGTGAAATCGGAATGTCAATGACAATAGCAAAAGCAAAGTAATTCGAGGAAAGCATCTGAGAAGGAACGGTGTGCAAACTCATCTCATATTTCTGCGTGAAAGACGCCAAGAGGCTCAATTCATCATGGACTTTGTCAACCGGCCAATTCAGTGAGGGCTGAGGNCAATTCAGTGAGGGCTGAGGCGGACCATGGGGTAATTATGAGCCAATGATCACGAGTTATTGATCCTCGAGGACTTGACACCCCCAAATCCCAACCCCAAACCACTGCTCCGCACTCCCAGCCTACAACAAGCCTGCTTCTTCCACACGGCCACTTTCTTCTTCACGCTACGCTTCAGCACGCCAGGCAGGCTTCCCTCACAGCTTACCTGTCTGTCGCCTCAATGTTACCTGTAATCTACAAACTCCCCCTAGAACACAAAACACAATACAAAATTTACATCGGCTCTCCTCTCCTCAGTCACGCTCCAGACTGTATGGGGTTGGCATTGCCTTTATATTTAACGCTATCAAGTCAGTAATACCTGTCGTGATAAGAATATCCATACTCCAATTTTTTTGTCATCGGCTCTCATCTCCTCAGTCACGCTCCAGACTGTATGGGGTTGGCATTGCCTTTATATTTAACGCTATCAAGTCAGTAATACCTGTCGTGATAAGAATATCCATACTCCAATTTTTTTGCAAAAATTTCACCGATCTAAAAATTTTGTCCAGACCAGATTTATTGAAACAACCTTTACTATCGTGATTCCTTAAACCCTATTAATCGAGTTATTAAGAATAACATTCGCATAATTCGAAAATGAACAAGAAATAAAATTTACAAAACCAGCATTGACCGCTCTTTTGACCTCAAAAGCCCCAAAGCACCGCCTTCTCAAAACCAGTGAATTTATTTGGCTGAAAAGCATAAGAAACAAAAACTGTTTTACTTTTATTACCCCCAAAGAATTAATAGAGCCGGTTTTCAATTAATAAATAAAAATCACTCTTCTGTGCGAGACAGAGAGCAAGGTGTTTTGTTTCCAAGTGTCAAAGACATGGAGAACTGCTAGTGGAAAACTGGTAGATTTAATAAATACGCAGGAAGCTTTTTGCTTCATTTGCTTCATAAATATACTTTTTCCGACAGCGGAAGTGTTCTTCACGGACCGCTAAAGTAATTGCGACTTTTAAAGTGAGAAGATTGTAAAATCTTTTGTTTCAAATGTACCAAAGTGGGACTGGAATGCAGGAAGTCATCCAAATGTGCAGGTATGAAAAATTCCAATATTTAAAATTTCTACTTCCGCTTAAGTATCTTCTTTAAGAAAGCAAGAAATATAAGAACTACCCGGCAAATGATACGATAATCACTACAAACGGGTTCTTGTGCGATGGAAAATCAACTTTTGTCCAATAATTAATTTTTTGTAAATGTAAGAGCCTAGTTACTAAATTTCGAAATCATTATCGCACTATAATTCAATCGTAAGAATTCGTACTTATCAATTATATAATACAGCTGAATTGGTCTCCGATAAAATATACGAAGCTAAATATTTATTTTTTGGCAAATTGACCCGGCACCCGGCAAAAGCATATTTGAATAAATTTCTTACGATCATACTTAGTTATTTAGTTGAACAATTAACTATCAAATTTAAGCAGAAATGTAATTAAAATTCAGTTTAGAAATTTGAGCTACTCATTGTTTTCCAACTTATTCGCGAGCGTCGTAACTAATGGAACGCTCGTAACTAAATCCAGGCTTATAACTTTATGAAATGCATGTAATAACTCGGAACACTGATATGTGTTTCTTTGAAACCTTAGCCTTTCGGGAATGTTTAAACAATTATTCATTGTGCTTGGGTTTAGTGGAAATGATGGTACATACATGACCCTACAGAGCTCTTTTAACACGCATGAAATTATAGTAGTGCCAAAAACGTATGAATTATTGTCGCATTTTCTCCTTCCGTTATTTATAAAGTTATCATGTTACAAAAGTGTAATAAAGTCGTTTCATTCATAATGCACTGCAGTGACATTTGCCTCTTGCGTGTAACAAGAGACTATTTAACTCGTACGTATAGATCATAATTCAACGGGCTCATCTCCATTGAATAAAAATGTTTGAATTGAAGGGGAAGTGATTATTCTATTAGTGAGCGTGTAAAAATAATAATAAGATCCACGTCAGCAATTACGCGGGTCTTACCCCTTTCGTGTTTTCGGTCAAAATTACATATATGCTTCATCAAAGTAAGTGTGAAGCAGACAAAGCCAGAAATTGACTGAGACAATGCGTAAACCTTTGAAAAACAAGCTTGGATCACGCTAACACAATTTTTGACGTCGGCCTCCATGTAGCATCGGGCTGGACGCTTCTTCATAACATAGCTCGTATTTATATTTAACGCGTCAGCTATGCTAAATTTTGTCATATTTGCGATTTTCTTCTCGCAATAACGTACTCTCATCTCATCCTAAGTTATTAAAATAAAAACCCTGTTCAAAAAATTAAAGCAGTCATCCTGAATATTTAAAAGAGACAATTGCGGAAATACTGAGCCCGTGAGCCACAATAAAATCAGTTTTCTCTGTAAAAATGTGCTTTTGTTCTTTCACACCTCAAGGAATAAGCAAGGGAAATGATGTGGTGATTCCATATTTTTCGGAAGAGTCCAACAATGCCGCATGCAACGCAAAGCGGAACACACCTCGGTTTTCTAGTCCAGTATCCGTGTTGTGCAATAGTCAGAGATCTATCATGTTCAGCTGAAGTTCATGTTGTGGTCAGAGATAATTTATCGATGACAATATGGTCCATTTGTCATTCTTTTCCCAGCCAGTACTGTGGAAGTATAGGATGGACTAACGATGGACCTCTTAGCTTGGTCCAAGCATATTGTTCGAATAATATTTGTTGTTCTCCATTCTCTACTCACTCTAATCCTTCATTCGTCTTCTCAAGTCAGCATTGTGTGTTTTACGGGCTCGTTATTTTTTCTGTCTTCCTATTGTTCAGTCAGAACCAAATCTTCTTCGAAGCTTTCAGCTCTTTGAGTAATTTGGAGATTGGGAATAGTTGACTGCAACACTAGCATAGATAGATCATTGCTCCAGTCAAGGCATTCATCAGGATTCTACAAAAACAAGGCCAAGAACGTTATTAATTATTCGATCTAAATTTTTCATCCGCACCGTTTCGGTTTACACGCTACTTAGCATAGGAGGAATATATTTAGGAATTTCAGCAGTAGGATTTTGTTTATTTTCATATTTCGAAAATATACGTTGAACGGGTGCAGTCAGTTTCAAAATTGGAATTGGATTTAACCTGGCCTTAAGTTTGGAACTAAACTCTACT